>ML796793.1:234771-247075 GCA_009831015.1 Picea engelmannii | reverse complement strand
ATAATCACCAACAAAGGAGATATGTGGAGGTCGATTTAGACATTCATAAAAAGGTAATATGTACTGAAGTCGATATGACATCCGACAATAAAAGGGAAATCTAAGAAAGTTTCCTTCAAAGAACCGCTTGCCCTGACTACCTCGCACACTTTCTGGGGAAATTTCTCGCATACCGGCTAATTGGGCATGTTCTTCAAAACACCCATGTCGTAGAATTTTAAAATTCATTTCCATCACTCCAAAATATTCATATGAAAATAACTGTATAAATTGGTGTACAAAAATCAATTAATAAAAATTACCATTTGTGTTAATCAAATGAAGGGGTGCAATGTTTCATTCCAAAAGGACACATTGTTTCAAAGTGGCACCCTTTGGAGGACTATCTATGTAAAATAATATGAAGGGAAGAAGGTGTCTTGGTAGATATATATATATATATATAATGGATTGAATGAAAGTTCATTCTATCAGGTTGGTGCATGTTTACAAGTTGAGTCTTGTCATGAGGATTGGATTCCTCACATCTCAGTTGGATCTTAGATCAACAAGATAGGTCTTTTTATGAAAGTTGAAGTCCTCATTTCTCAGTTGGATATGAGAACTACAAGTTGGGTCTTGTATCAGAGAATTGGATCTCTCATATTTAGTTGAAGTTAAAGATATTAAATGATTGGTCTTATTTGTATTCATTCAAGTTAAATAAATAAAAGAAAGATATTTTATCTACTTCATACATTTTGTGTTATACATTTGTATGAATAATTAATTGAACTGCATATATCTTATTCAGTTAATTTAGTTAATCTATGAAAGTGTGAAAAGTAGACAAAAGTTACAGACACTGATTCACCCCCCCTCTTAGTGTCAATGTCTGTTTAAACATTGATTTGGTGCAAGAATCTACCCTAGTTTCCAAGACACCTTAGAGAATGGGCACACCAAAATTGAAAGAGTTATATATGCATCTTGAAGAATTGTTAAAGAAGGGGTATATATTCCCAAGTGTGTCACCTTGGGGAGCCCTGGTTATTTTGTGAATAATAAAGATGGAACCTTAAGGTTGTGTATTGATTTCATAAAGTTGAATAAGGTCACCATAAAGAACAATTACCATTTTCCAAGGATTTATGATTTGTTCGATCAGTTGAAAGGTGCAAGAATATTTTCCAAGATTGACTTGAGGTCAGATTATCATCAAGTGAGGATAAAGGAAGAATATATCAACAAGACAACACTCAGAACAAGATATGGGAATTATGAATTTATGGTAGTGCCATTTGGGCTATCAAATGCCCCAGTTATTTTCATGTGCCTGATGAGTAGAATATTTAGGGGATACTTAGATAAGTTTGTTATTATGTTCCTAGATGATATACTCATATACTCAAAGATAAAATAAAAACATGAGCAACAATTGAGAATGGTGCTAAATTTTTTAAGAGAGCACAAGTTGTATGCCAAGCTAAGTAAGTGCATCTTTTATCAAAAGAAGATTCATTACCGGGGGCACATTATTTCAGCATATCGGATAGCAGTGGATCTCAAGAAGATAGAGACCATTATAGGATGGTTAATGCCAAGAAATGTGACAGAGGTCAGATCATTCATGGGTCCTGCTAGTTATCACTGAATATTCATAAAAGGATTCTCAAAGATTGAAATCCCCCTCACTTATTTGCACAATAAGGGAGTGAAATTTGAATGGACTTTCGAATGTGAAGAGAGCTTTCAGCAACTGAAAGACATTTTGACAAGTGTGACAATATTAAATATTGCAGATCGATATGAATATTTTACGGTATGATCTGATGTGTGAAAGGAAGGGCTCGATGGAGTCCCCACTCAAAAGGATCATGTGGTGTGTTATGAGTCCTGAAAATTAAAAGAGCATGAGAGGAATTATACTACACATGACTTGGAATTAGAAGAAATTGATGATGCACTAAAAATGTGGAGACATTACCTCATGGGAAGAATATTTGAGCTAAGTACAAACCAATATGTTCTAAAACATTTCTTTGAACAACCCACATTAAATCCCATACAAACTAGATGGCTAAAATTTCTTCGTGGATATGAATTTGAAAATAAACATATCAAAGGAAAATAAAATCAGACGGTTGATACACTCAGTAGAAGAGAACATGAGATGAGTATGGAATCCATCAACATGTATAGAACATATTTAAAAGATAAAATTATTGAAGTTGCAAATTCATATCTGCACTATTTGAAAATAAAAGAAACATTACAACAAGGTAATTTTCAACATAAATTTAAAGATTGTGAGCTAAAAGATAATGGAATCGTCGTGTACAAAGCTAAGTTATATGTGTCAAATTCTCGAGAGATGAAAAATATAGTTCTGTGAGAAATGCACAATGTGTGATATGTTGGTCACCCGAGATATTAGAAATCAATTGCAATTGTAAGAAGCCAATATTTTTGGTCAGGATTTGAAGAGAGAGGTGGTTGATTACATATCTAGATGCCTAGAGTGTTAGAAGGTGAATATTGAACATAGACATCCAAAGGGTATATTACAACCATTTCCCATTCCAAAATCGAAGTGGGAAGTAGTTATTGTGGATTTTATTACTAGGCTTCCAGTGAAGTGGCATGATTCCATCATGGTAGTGGTGGACAAATTGACTAAGGTTGCACATTTGATCCTAATAAATAATACACACAAGGCATAAAATATTACAAATATCTACATGAAATAAATTTATAAGATACATGGAGTTCCCAAGGCAATTGTTTCAAACAGAGATCCAAAATTTACATCCAATTTTCAGAAGGGTTTGTTCAAAGGCTTTGGAATGAATTTAAATCTTAGTACAATGTATCACCTAGAACCAAATGGGAAAACAGAGAGGACCAACAGAATAATTGAAGACATGCTTAGAATGTTTGTGATGGGCCAAACATCAAATTGGAAGGATTACATCCACTTAGTTGAATTTTATTACAATAATGGGTATCAAGACTCATTAAAAATGAGCCCATTTGAAGCATTGTGTGGCAGAAAGTGTAACACGCTAGTGAGCCGGGATAACCCAGAAAACAGAGTTGTGATTGGGTCATATTTGTTGAAGGAAATGAAAGATAAAATGACAAACATTAGGCATAATTTAAATGTTTCTTGGGACTGACAGAATATTTATGCAGACAAGAACAACGTTTTTAGATATTTTAAAGTGGGCAAACATGTATTTTTGAAAGTGAAAGTGAAGAGAAGTTCGCTAAGATTAGGAAGTTTCCAGAAGTTGGAAACAAGATAATGTGGGCCTTTTGAGATATTAGAAAAGATAGGATAAGTTGCATACATGCTAGAATTTTATGCATCCATGAGAGTCAATAATGCATTTCATGTATCATTATTTAAGAAATATGTGTCTGACCCTAACCACATAAATGATTGGAATGTAATCTAGGTGGAACACAAAGGGGATTTCTAGGTGGAATCGATACGCATCATGGGTTGTAAAGTCAAAGTGATTAGGAAAATATATATAGGCATGGTAAAGGTTCAATGGACCTACTACGGTCCCGAAGAAACAAAATGGGAACACGAAGAAACTATGCAGGAGGAATACGTGCAATTTTTTGTCAATTTTGAATCAAATGGAAGCTAAAAATGAAAAACTCCATTTTAGGCAGTTAGAGTTTAGAAACCACATCTTAGAGTTCCTAGCCACCTCTACAGAAATCCCTGATAAAATAATGGTGCAACCCGATGGAATGAGAGCAGTGAAGGGGTGCATTCCTTGGGTTAGAAGGTTGACATGAACAAGAGATTATGATTGGAACTATTGTTGGAGGGTAAGCAAATTGCAAAATTATTTTTTTGAATATTGTGATGTAAAATTTGTACATGCATATTGGCATGGTTTTGTACAATGAGGACAGTGCATAATTGTATGGGAGGAGGAATGTTACATCCCCACTATAATCTCAGTTTAATTAATGCATAATGTAGACATGAAAGTGGTTGTGGCCAAGCGATGTAATATGTGAATTTTATTTTATGAATTCTAATAAAAAAATGTGATGCCAATTGTTGGGGGACATGGAAAGAGAAGGGAATGTCTAAGAGGTCTCCAAGGGGGAAATTATTCAAGATATTAATCCAAACCCACTTTCCTAAATTTTATTATCATTGGGGACAACCTTCTATTTTCTATTTGAGTGTATGATATCTCAATCATCGAATACATGTAAGAGGGAGGGTGTGAGAAGTCACACCCCATAGTTGTTGGGAGCATGGAAATTAAGCACAATCAAAATTGGGGAGATTGAGAGTCAACTTGCTTGGGGAAAAGAGAGGAAATTTGTATGGGGAGAACATGCAGTTTTAAATAGTCATGTTTTTTGGCATGAGAAAAAAAAAAAGGAAAAATAGGAGCTCTAGAGATGGAACAACAATGGAAGTGAAATTCTGGAGCATTTTTTATCTTTTGAAGACTGAAGAAGCAAGTCATCAAGCTTGCAGAAGAACTAGGTTCTCGGGCCTGAATAGTGAACTCATGTGTGAGTTACATTATAATAGCAAGTGATAGTTTTTGTTTTATTGGTAGTTTTACTAGCAATGAATTCCCTTGAGTTCCCAGTAGATATATTCTTGGTTATTTGTGCCTAAGAGACCCTGATAAATGAATGAGACACCCAATGGAATTAGAGCAGTGAAGGGGTACATTCTTTGGGTTGGGAAGGTCAAGAGGAAGATAACTAGTGGAAATCAAGATAGTTGTAAGAGAATACCAATGGGTTGTGGGATATGTGAGTTGTGAGTGGACTGTGAGAGACATCCTCTTTTGTGGACTCCTAGCCCCAACTCAGGGGTGAGTTTCTATTGAGATATAGAGCAGCAAGTCTATGGTTGGGTGGAATGTTCATCCCAAGCAGCTAGTTGCACAATTGTTTTTAAAATATAAGTGTTTATCTATTTTTCTAAGTTATTTATGAGTTAACTTTTATGCATTTTTACTATGTGTATGAGAATGAGTTATATGTTGTTGTCATAAATTAGTTAGCTACATTCATATTTATTTCAACATGTTGTAGTTGTCTTTAAATTAATGACAACAGAATGGTTAAATCTATGTGTGTATTCTTGTAGTTGGTAAGCTACAAGATTAGCTAGCAGAAAATTCCAAATTCATGTGTATTTCCTTGTGTAATGGGCCTCATCTAGGTTGGGGTATGTTAAAAACATTCTTTAGAATCTTCTTTGAACATAGTTCCTAGACCAGTGTGAGCTCCATCAAGCTACCCCATCACTCTGGTAACGAAGTAGTTGTTGAGTTGAATTCTCAAGTTCCCAGATTCCACCTCCCTGAAATCCCAAATCATGAATCTCCTAAATTCAATTATTGGAAAACTATCCACATGCATGTTGCATAACCTCACTAGTAGAATACAATCCACATGCATTTATCTACAACCAATGAGGTATTTTTCCCTAGATCCACAACTTCTAAACTAACTGGGAAACAATCCATTTTGAGTTGTTAATTGGTCCCTTCCTATCTTCAAAATGCGGACTTCCTAAAATGCATAAAATCTCTTTCTTCAGTAGATTCTTCACCACTGTTAGTGTATGATGGATCTTCAATCATGTATACACTCACTGTATGTTGTCTATATTTGATCTCTCCCTTAGAAATTCATTGGCTCGTTGTCTATAATAATATGATTTGCATACCATAATATTCTTATTAGCATCATATCCAAGTTTAGACACGCAAGTAAAATGAGAAATGGAATATTCTATCACTTTATGTGTTATTTCACCTACTCCAACTATTACAACCAACAATCCCAAAGCATGTGCAATGAAGGTCACTTCGGGAAAACCAAATTTCATTGATTTCACAAATTGATCAAGCAAAGTTTCATAACTTTTCTTGGAAAAATCAAGTTCTACATTTCGCGTCAAAGCATTTATAATTCCCTTCAAACAACTTTCTCTTGTTGACCCTCTATTTTCATACATTTAATCCAATTAACCCTCGAGTGTTGAATCTTCACTTTCTACATTCTCAATTTTGTGCGCTAATGATCGATCAAATAACCCACTAGTGGATGAAGTGCTAAGTGTGTCATCATCACTATAAAAATATTTTGAGCTTCTACGACGCCCCATGCCGAATGAATTTGAACCACATACAGTTGCCTAAAAACACCTGATCGATGCTATATGTGATTAAAACCATGATCTATACACATACTATGAAGGACTACCAATTTTTCATCGGCTTGCAAAAACCATCGCCCGTCAATAATGCTTCCATGAGAATAACAAGAAGTTAAAATTACGCGATCCAAAAAGTACTTTCAAATATGAACATGGGTATCAGAAGATGTTCAGGAGGGGTTTACATCCATATGAAAACAAAGAACGATCAAATTTGGGGTTGCAAATAAACAAATATCATGTCAAATTTCATTAAATTAGGGATCGAAGAGTGAAACTACTTCATCTACACTAGGATTGAATTATACCCAACAAGGAATGAGTATTCACTCTCTCTTTTACTCCTCCTCCTGCTTCCAATACCCGCTTTTCCTTCTCCTCTTGTTGGTGAATTCTCTTCATAACAGCAACCCATTCTTTCTCCTATGTGTGGATTCAACCCTTGTTCTCTTCTGCACACGAAAAAAAACTCAACCCTTAGCCTTCAGCTCTTCTCCAATCTTTCACATGGCCAGGAAAAAATTTGTATGCTTCCTTCCTCGGCTCTAATCTTCAATATTTGGCCTCTGACCAACCTACTTTGATACCATATTACAAGAACCAAATAAACCCTAGGTAGGGTTATGATACCGAAAACATGATCTCCATAAACATTGAACGATATTATTATAGAATTGTACAATATTATAATGAGGGTTCTCACTCTTATAAATAGATTAAGAGACCAAAACTCTAACCCTAGTAGACAAAAAATCCAAAAGATGAAAACCCTAATATTTTAACCTAAAGTCACTAAGGTGACTTTATTACATGGGTAAGCCTTATATCTCTAATATGTAATACAAGTGAGATGATGGATTTGTCTAGTAAGGACAATTGATTGTTGCTATAAGTTGGAAAGCATAGAGATGATGTTATTGTGATGGAATTGGGACTCTTTGATATGCCTTGATTTCCTTAAGCTATGGTATACTAGAGGTGTTCGGTGGGATGCCATGAAAATAATAATATTTAATTTTGAGCTCTTCTTGCATGTTAAAGCCTTGGAAAATGATGGATTTACCTAGACACTATTTACCAAATAAGGGTATTCCTAAGCCTAGAAGGATGAGTGGCTACAAAAAAAGGGTGACCCTAGTAATCCTAGTGAGAGATCCTAGGATATGCTCACTAGGATCAAGAAGGCATTATATGTTTTAGGTGTGTCAAAGAAGACGGTGAACTGAATCTCACTCGTGGAAACCTTGTGGAGCAGAGATATATTCATACAAATAAGTATTGTGTTATATTTTCATACTTTATCTTGTGTTATGAGTATATAGGCTTCAATTATGGATTTTAAATTCCTATGCATAGGATAATAGTTGCATATAAATGGCTATGATATGCATGTTTACCTTGATGATCATTGTTTGTATATGATAAAATGTCAAGGCCTTAGAAGCATCTCAAGGAAATGGAATGAATGGTTGAACATTGTTGTCCATGATAGCCCATAAATTATAGTGGCAAAAAAGAAGACAACATTTCAGATGTAGTGAAAGAATGGATACTTTGTCATATTGAAAGAAAGAATGGCACATTGATAACAATGTTATTCGAAGGGGGAGGGGTATGTAATACCCTATTTTTAACCCTGAACCATATTGTGATAAATCATGAATTAATTGTATGATGTGGTTTCTGAGACAAGAATCAAGCCATGTGGTCTCATTTGTAATGACCCCATGTTGCGTTGTAAATATTCCTAGTGCAGATATCAAGGCCAAGGATTGACTAGTGAATGTGTATGAGTCTCCATGAGGGATAGGATTAGGGTGTGATTGTTATGTTTTCCATGATATTCTTATGTGTATGTAAAAGAATTTATAAAAAGAAAAATACATAATAATATAATATCCACCAAAAATATTTCTCTAGGAAGAAACAAGAGGACCATGATACCATAAGAGGGGAAGAGAAAATGGGGTTGTTGAATGATTTGACCTTTTTACTTTGGAAGTATTACCATTTCTTTCCCATGCTACCATACAAGTTATCCCATCAATATTTGACTTATGTACATGTAGTAAATACAAGTGGAATATCCTTGGGAACATAGTAGGTATTGTTACCTCTCAAGTTCTCGCTAGGTGTAAAATTCCTAAGAACAAGGGTGATACCCTAAGGGAAACATTAGGCAAGCCACCACTTTCACCTTAGTGGGTTTTCCTTTCTCACTTTAGACTACAAGGGTTCCCTAGGTAGACTAACTTCCATGTGTTATAATGTGTATGGAGGAGCAAGAAAGAACTTAGTGATGTTATTAATATCTATTTTAATGTGTATGATTTGTACCTTTAATTTCACCACTTAAATTTGATTTCCAATTATCCTTAAAGTTCATCCAATGCAACACAAGGTTAAGTAAAATTAAGTAGATTCTAGATAATACTATGAAACTCAAAATACATACTTAAGAAATATGAGACATCACTCCTAAATCTATTTATGAGACAATAAACATAGAAAATTCCATATTTAAAGAGATCTATGAGCAACCCATTTATTCAAGATTATGAAAGTGTTAAACTAGGCTAGCTTTAGCAAATAAACTTATATTTTCCAATCAAATGCATAAGTCAATTCAAATGACTTAAGATGTTATTTTCAAGGAAAAATCCAAATTTAAAACCAACTCATCAAATTCCCTTGACAAAGTTTAAACAAACATTGAACTAGGGAACAGTCACACAAGGCATCTAGGTTATAAGACTAGGGTCTTATGCTTCACTTTTAAATATGTGTAAATATTTTGCAAAGAATAAATTCCAAATTTATAACTAATTTCCAACAATGTTCTTCCACAGGAAACAAGATAATTGTCAAACTAGTGCAAAAAGATTAAGACGTCTAGGTCCTTTAGGCCTAGAACTCAAAATTCTAATCTCAAACATGTATGCATGATATTATAATATGCCAAAATCATATTTAAAAAAAAAAACCTATGTCTCTTTAATGATTTACAACCAGCGATGAAAAGGAGACAATATCAGGCAAGATGTCTAGGGTTTTAAGCAAGATAAGTAGGACAATTTTCCTTAAGATCACCTTGAAAGATTTCAAATATATTTTTTTTATTTGTATTCAATGAAATAAATCAAATCTAAACAATAAATCAATTCCATATCAAGATCTTGCAACAAAGCACACTTCAAGGGCCCCTATAAACAAGATGTCATAGGGTTTTTAGGTAATTTCTAGTGATTTTCTTGAGGGAAGAGAGACACGCTCAAGATGGTGTTTTTTAGTGGTTTTGTGGCTCAAATGAAATATGATTTTTATTATAATTTTATGCAGTAAATATCTAGATTGCAGAAATAAACAAAAAATGGGAAAAAAAAAAAGGAGATGAATTTTGGATTTTAAGAGGTTCAAAAGGGAAGAAGACTAGTGTATTTGGTTTGTTTTGGGAAATGGGGTCAAGATTCACTTGAGGGAGTGATTATTATTAAGGATTAGCAAGGAGATACTATAATTAAATGGAAAGGAGGGGTGGACCACCTCCGAGACTTCTAGGGAGTGTCTTCGTTTGATAAGGGATGAATGTTGTTTTTGTTCACTGGGAACAAAAGGGAAGAGACTCATACACTTCAAAAAAATTGACAAGATGTAGAAATTACCTCTCCAATGTAGTGATACCACTCTTCTATGGTGCCCAACTAGCGTTTGACAAGTCCAAACTTGCAATAATCCATAACTAGTATGCTCCAAGAATCATATACTGCATTTCATAAAAGGTGGACCATCTATCACCACAAAACCTTAGACATGAGACAAATGAAAATTATATTTATTCCAAATGCTTCTAAACCATTTTCAACTAAGTAGAAGGATCTTATTTATATGATAAGATTTCAACAACCTCTACAATAGAATAGCATTAGATCTCAACAAACTCCTAGATCTGTGCTAAAAAAAGTAATATCCTCTATCAAACAAAGGAGGATCTAGTCAATAACAATAAAATATGGTGGACTAATGCCACATTTACAATATACAAGGATCGATTACTATACAAAGTGGACTCCTTCCTAAAAATGGGAATAGACATGGTAAAATACAATATATTCCTCCATCTAGTGAGGTCAACCTCATCAAAATAATAAAAATCACCCTCAAAATGATTGATGAGACTGTCACATGTGTGGATATGGAAAAACATAAGAGGATTGTCCCCTCGAATGCTCCAAGGAATACTCAAAATTACCCACACGTGTGAGAATGAGTCCTCCCAAGGTGATTAGATCCTCTAAATCACCCAACGTCCTCTTCAAAAGATGTTAAATGAGTGGAAGATAGGCATGTGTAGTTCTCAAATGCAACAACATTGGTCAAATGGTCCAAGAGAGAAATTTGACCCCTCAAAATGAGTTATGATGTGGCATGTGTGGTATTCAATAGAGTGGTACCACTATGTCACAGTTCCCAATGCAAGTCTCACAATGCCCTAGGAAAATCACAATGTTCTAAGCAGTGTACACAATGCCCAAGGAAGTCACGGATCTCGATGCAGGTATATAGGTCATAATGTAGATACATAGATCTTAAGGCAAGTACAAAAATCCAAATGAAACATAAATGATGATTCATGTCAAAATGTAAGTTCCATTAGGTGAATAAAGCATCAAGCATCATCTTCTAACTTCACAATAACTCATAGAATTTATACCATTTTCCAAGTTTATCCACAGTGGGGACAACATCAACCTCTATTACGTGTGGCAACTTGTAAGACAAGAAGTAGTTCCTAGGACACTAAGTGAAGAGTATGTGTTATGATGAATGATATGGCAAAGGAAGGAAACTTCATGAGTTGAATCTCATAACCACACAATTTTTGTTAAGTAAATTCATCTACATGAGTGCCTTTAAATAGATGGAGCACTTAGCATTGAGTTACTATTCCTTTTCCCCTTGTATTACTACCCATTTTATTTCCTTCTTCTTTATTTGATTGGTCCATTTCTTTATATATTCATTGTTAGTCATGGCACTTTGTGCATTGGCATCATACCGAGGTGGAATTGCTCAAGATTATTTTTTTTTGCCTTTAAGTTTTGGTTGCATCAACCTCGAGTTTATAGCTCTTAATATTAGGATTCCCTCTTGGGACTATGAAGCATGAACCTTGCTATGACATATAACAAACCAACTATGAGCAAGACAACAGAATATGTGTATGGAATAATGAGGAAAATGGAAAGTGCTAAGTATGATTTGGGGTATGGGCACACCACACCTTCCTAGGCCTCTAGTAGTACAACTCAACCCAAGAGTGACAAAAATTATATAGAAGATGACTATGATCCACTGTCTACAACAAGGAAAATCAGAATAATTTAGAGTGTTATGAACCACTATTAGGCTTAGCCAATTGTTGTGTTGGTTTTGTCACGTGGGTGAGCAAAAACACAACACTTACTTGTCTAGTTAAGTCAGCTAAACAAGACAAAGCTTTGTGAGTTGATTAGATAACCAAACACACATGAAATGAGGAAATAAAACTAAAAACAAAGAGAAATAAATGTTAGAGAATATTGCAAGAACTAGAACCATGAAAAACAAAAAATGGCAGTCATATAGCAACCAATGGATCAATATATTGATAGGCTAACATCGTAGAGAAAGGCAAGGACTTATAAATCCACTCTTCCTCCTTGGGAGGGCTCTTGAGTTCCCTAATAGAGAGCTCTTCTCTTCATGCAATTGAAAGTGACAATGGTGAAGCAATACAATGCCAAACCTCTCAAGAGGTGAGTGGAATGGCCCTTGCTATAGTGCTCAAATGATTCCAAGAGAAAAGAGGATTCTCCAAGAAGAATTCTTGCAGCATAACAATACCTTGAAGTTATTATTTTTCTAGCACACCCATGGAACATATTTATAGTGTCCATTCATGGCAAGATACAACTAGATATTATTTTTGGGATTAACTGCGTAATGTAAGTCATTAATCTATGACCCATATTCATGAGTATTAGTCTCAACTGACCAATAATTCTCATGATTTGAATAGTCCACTTAGCACTCATTGCATCGGGTGATGCTCACAGGGGTGAA
>ML796793.1:197459-218457 GCA_009831015.1 Picea engelmannii | reverse complement strand
GGGAGAAATAGTCAAAACTCCAGGCACCCTCCAACCACTTCCGATTCCCCCTGCTATTTGGAAGGATATCTCTATGGAATTTATTACAGGCTTACCCAAATTGGGGAATAAATCAGTCATAATGGTGGTGGTGGATCGCCTTTCCAAGTATTCTCATTTTTGTGCTCTTCCCCACCCATTTACTGCATCCATGGTGGCTCAAATTTTCATGGACCAGGTCTTCAATCTTCATGTGCCGCACTCTATTGTTTCTGATCGAGACCCAACTTTCACAATAATTTTTTGGCATGAGTTTCTTAAGCTACAAGGCACACAATTGCATCTCATCTCAACTTATCATCCCCAAACGGATGGTCAAACGGAAGTTGTCAACAAGTGTTTGGAAACATATTTGAGGTGCTTTGCCTCCGAAAAACAACACCAGTGGGCTCAATGGTTACCCCTCACCGAATGGTGGTACAACACTACATACCATACAGCCACTCGCATGACTCCTTTTGAAGCAATATATGGACAGAAGCCACCTTCAATTCTCTCATACTTACTGGGTACCTCGAAGGTCCAAGCGGTTGACCAAACACTTATAGTCTGAGAGGATATCCTTCGTACCTTTAAAGAGAACTTGGTCATGGAAAAAAATAGAATGAAGCAGCAAGCAGATCAAGGTCTCTCTGAACGACAATTTGCAGAAGGGGATCAGGTGTTTCTGAGACTTCAAGCATATAAGCAAACTTCCCTCAAGGTTGAGCATTGTCAGAAGCTAGCACCCAAATTTTATGGCCCTTACACAGTTCTCAAGCGTGTGGGACAAGTCGCATATTAGTTATCTCTGCCCAGTTAGTCAAAGCTACATCCTGTTTTTCATGTTTCATGCTTGAAGAAGGTGATTGGAACCAGGTGCCAAATTCAAACCAACCTTCCAGAGTTAGCTGAACAAGGATCCATTTGGCTATAGATAGAAGCAGTTTTGGACCAACGTGAGCATCGCTTGCGTCAGAGAACCATCAAGGAAGTGATAGTACAGTGGAAAGACATGACTCCAACAGATGCCACTTGGGAACTAGCTACCATTCTGCAACAGTTTCCACATCTTAAGCCTTGACGATAAGGTTGTTTTTAAGGGGGCGGACATGCTAAGGTCCTAACCCGCACATAGGTATATCAATGTATTCGGATGTAATAAAGGTCAATATTAATAAGGCCTTTCAATAAAATAGAATAAGGCGGATGTAAGAAGACCTAATAGAAGCTTCTGCTTCTAGAAGGATCTTCCTCTAGATGCTTCTCTTAATAGACATATTTAGTATAAATAAGGGTCGAGGGTATGAGAACCCTAGCTTGGATATTATTGTAACAGAGCGCTGCTCTACTGGAGGTTTCCCCCTCGAAGAGGACTATGAACATTGCTTTCTGAATCAAAGTGCTATTTCTATTGCTATTTCGTATATCATTTCTGTGTATTGTGAATATTATGCTGGATATTTTACTGTTATTCTGCCATTTCTAGCATTTTATTTCTGTTCTGCATATTTTATATATCTGGTATCTTGCAATGTAATTACGATCATAGTCTGGGGACTAATCAAAGGGGCATTGGATAGGGCAGCTTTTAAATCATCAAAATGTGTTTGAGCAGGTTTGTCCCATCGAAATGGGATATCATGATGCAGTAAGTGGACAAAACCATGTGCGCAAGTGATGTAATATGGGAAAAAGCGACGTAAAAAGTTGGCTTTGCCTTGCAAGCTCTGTAGTTGGCATAAAGTCTTAGGTGGTGGAATTTTTGTGATAGCTTGGACCTTGAGGGGGTCCACAGTGATGTCATGTTGGGAGACAATGAACCCAAGGAGGTGTCTGGCAGTGACACAAAAGACACACTTGAGGGGGTTCAAGCAGATATTATATTGGTGACATCGTTAAAAAATGATGCGTAAGTCGTCTAAATGTTGGGTTCGCTTTTTGGATCGAGCAGTGAGGTCATCCAAATAAGAAAGGATGATGCGAGAAATATCATGAACAAAATAGGTCATGGCCCATTGGAAAGTAGCACCGACATTTTTTAGTCCAAAGGGCATGACATGATAATCAAAGGTACCCCAAGGTGTTGTAAAAGTTGTTTTGTACTGATCTATTGGGTGGATCTGAATTTGATTGTATCTAGAGAACCCATCCATAAAGGATAGTGCCTCATGGTCGGAACAATCATTGATTATTTGGTCGATGAAAGGGGTTGGGAAGTTTTCTTTGGGACAAGCATGGTTGAGGTCGCAAAAGTATGTACAGACGCGAATAGTTCCATGTTTTTTGTTAATGGGGACGGGGTTGGAGACCTAAGAAGTGTACACAATGGGGTAAATTAACTCGACAACGCATAATTTGTCAATTTCGGGTTTGATAGCTGCATCTTTGGATGGGTGGAGGGGGCGTTTCTTTTTGACGAACAGGTTCGATATCTGTCCATGTGTCGATTTGATGTCTGAATATAGAAGGATCGAGGCTAGGAATCTCCATATATGACCAAGAAAAAATATCCTGGTATTCCTGAAAGAGAGCTTTGTAAGCAATGATTTCTTCAGGGGATCATGTGGTTCCAATGGTGATCTCTTCTACGATGCTTGGTTTAATGGAAATGTCAATTTTGACTGTGGGGGAGATGTGGGCCATCTTGCCTTCTTCAGAAGCATTGGGGGCAGGGATAGTGTTTTTGAACCAGTCAATATGCCCCGAAGTATTAAAATCCTTGGTTTCGATCGTGCACAGGTAGGCTTGATCAAGAGGGTGAAAGACCTCTTGTGAGAGGAAAAGTGCTCAATGATGGATTGGATTCCAAGGGTAATCAGGGATAGTTATTTCTTCCAATATATCTTCATCGCAATGGAAAATGCAAGAATACAGGGGATCCTGGGAGATGGCAGGGGGAACTGTCAACGAGTAAGTGTTATTGTCCTCAAGGGGTGAGGATGTAGATGAGATATTGTGTACAGGTTGTGATGGCCCGTTGGACATAAACCAAATGTCAAGACACTATGGGGGATATCTCATTTGTTTGGTAACTGATGACGAAATATAATGAATGTCAGTAATGTGAGCATTAGTAGGGAGTTCCTGAGAGGGATCAGGCTAAGATGTGTCGTGTACTATCGCTAATGTTTGGCAGAATTGAGGTAGATTTGGGAAATGATGATTGTAATGGCCATATTTTGAGCATATGACGCATGCAAAATTGGTTTGTAATCCTTTATTGTGTGTGTTTGAGGACTCCGTAGTAGCGGTGGACATACTTGGTGGAGTGGCAAGCCATGGGGTTTCTTTAGGGATATGGATAAGATTGTGTAACTCGGGAATAGTAGAACATATGTTAGTGGGGTGTCCTTCTCTTTCGCATAGTGTGCAAGGAGGTTGGGCTCAGGGAGGGAGTGGAATTATGGGTTCATTCTTCCTTCGCCTGCCACCGGTAGTGGCGGTGTTGCCTCCAGTTAGGGGTGAGGGTGGTGTGGTAGGATCCTGTACTGGGATCTGCATTGGTAATCCCTTTGTCTAAGGAGGGAGAGATGGTGGAGGAACCATAACGGGTAGATGAAGATACCATACAAGGATGGTGAGAACCATTTTGGGAAGGGTGAGAGTAGTGGCTACCTGGAATGCTTGGACTCTAGGTGGGGGGTAGAAAAAGGGGATTTGGGTAATGTCTTGGGGGACTATTTCCCAAACTAGGATTTTCCCTTGGAGGGGGGGGAATCAAGGACAAGTGGTGCAGTGGTGTTTTTAGGGAATTCCTGAGGTAGTGGTTCTTTGACTGGTGGAACCTCAATGTGGGGAGGGGCCTCAGTGAGAGGAGTATTGGCTTTGATATTTGTTCCTTTAGAGGAAAATACACACACTTGTGTTGAAATAGAAGGGTTGAGGAGAGGTGGTGCTCCATGATAATTCTGTAACAAGGATCGGTCCTTGAATATTCAAGGACCAATTTCGATGAATGAAAAATCATCCAAGCTAGTGCGGACAAGGGGGAGGATGTTATCGATGTTAGTGGAATTATTAGGCTCGTAATGTGTAAGTTGGTCGATGGTGACGATTTTCCTATTATGGGGGAACATCATTGTACAAAACATAGAAGACGTTATTGCCTTCATAACATACATGTAGCTACGCCCGACCAAGATATTGTAATCAAGTGGGGCATCGATAACTTCAATTTCAATTAGGATGGTTTTTCCCCCAAGTTCTACAGGGACATTTTGGAAGAGCCCTTCAGGGGATGATGGTCGACTATCATAAGCTCTCAAGGTGATGGAAGATGGTACTAGCTCAATGGAGCCAAGTTTTTTCCATACTACTTTGGACATGATGCATGTGGATTCACCTTCATCAATGATGCACCGATGAATTGTGATGTTCTGAATCTTAACTGGTATTTGAAAATCTACCATAGTAGGGAGGCATGGTTCTCTGCTATCTATATCAAAGGTGATTAGCCGAGTATATGCTGGTTCAACTACCCCCAAGGCGGAAAGAAAGGATTTTCTTTGTGATGGACAAGTTTAGAGGACCTCCAACACAAACATGGTTTCAGGAGACTGTGCTAAGTCATCAACCAGACTGTAGTTATGGGTTGCCCTAGCATGAGGGTTATGTCCATTCCATTGTAAAGGCATGCAGCGTATACGGGGGTTTGGTTCAATTTTAGGGAGGGGAATCATCAATGGTTGTTCGGATATAGCAAGAGTTGTTTTTGAGGTATTTGGGGTAGAGTCGGGAGGCACGTTGTATGGATGGCTTCTTATTTGCGGAAGAATCTCTTCCTTACTAGTATGGAGGATATTAGGATCAGTTGGATTTCTGGGTTGATTAGGACCTGGGTTTTGATATTTCCCCATTTGTGGTGGAGACGAGTTTATCTCTTGTTGGGTATTTATTACATCTTGGTGTGGAATGGGGTTTTGCAAAACGATTGGAGGTGGTGGTGGAAAATAATTTTTTGGGGCCTGCTGAGGGGCAGGGGGTGTCAGAGGGCATTGTGTTTTCATGGATTCTTTCATTTATTTGTAATCATAAATTTGGGGGAAGTGGTGAGTGTAATGTCCATATTCACCATATAGAGCACAAGGGAAGTTAGTTCTGAGGTTATTTTTCTTCCCTTGTCGTGGTTGATTGTTATTGTTTCCCCCTTTGAGGTTTTGGTTTCCTTAATTCCGGTTACCCCCAATGGGACAATTTTGTTGGGGGTTATTTCCTCCTGGTCCCAGGTTGTTATTGTTTCAATTTTTCCTTTTCTTCTTGGAATTATTTGGTTGATGGGCCAGATTTTTTGCATTCAACTGGTCAAAAGCATGAACTTGTTGAATGGGAGAGGTTTGAACAAAGTTAACGTTGACATGTGGTTGTCCTGGTGGAGGATAAACCAGCTGGGAAGGACCAAGAAATGGAAAATATGGGTTGTTTTGTGGAGATGATCCATTTGGAATGTAGGAAGTTGAAGTAATTCCACTACTATTAGGGTTGTAGATGGGGGTTGGGGGTGGACCCATACTGGATTGAGAGACTGGATGCATCTAGGGTACCGGTGGGGGTCCCCCCAACAGCTGAGGGGGTACAACAGGATATGAATGTTGGTGAGGGGGAGGAGGGTAATACGACATCCCTCCATATGGTAGAGGATATTGATTTGCACCATAAGTAGGTGATGGGTGGCCATAAGGATTGAGATGTGTCACATAACCAATCAACGTCCCATCCACAGCATGGGACATCCCAGATTTGTCTTGGCCAAATGGTATGGGTCTAGGTGCATCAGGAAATATTGTGTACAAGTAACCTAATTGAGCATATATGAGGTCAAACTACTAGGATTTTTTGATGGCTTCCTCTTCTGATTGAGGAAAAGTGGACGTTATATCCTTCGCAATCATAGGGACGAGTGATTTAAGAAACCAATTGAGACGTTGTTCCTTGGTGGTTTCTGTTTTACATAAACTACGTCGTCGACACCATTCATGGATGTGGTCGACAATATGGATAGCAGTGGTTTGTTTGAACTCGGAAAGAAGTTGTAAACCAATGTAATGATGAACCGGTTATTGGAAAAAGGAAAAAAAAAAGGCCTTGGCCAATTATTCAAAGGTCACACGGGACCCTATTTTTTCGTCCACATACCATTTGGTTGATGAACCATTGAGATTTCTTTGAAATGACCTCAAGTGGATGGAATCATCCATGATGATGTTTTAAGAGCACCATAAGTGGAAGGTCATAACATGGTTGGCGGGGTCTTCCCCTAGTTTTCCTTCAAACTTTGGAATTTCTGAAGGCAATTTGGTAGGCATATTAGGCCAAGTGGCATCATGCAAAATAGGATCATTTGTGAGTTTGGTTAAATCAGGAATGTTAAGGGATTCCAAGTATGGAATAAGGGGATTTGGGGGAGGATTGGTTCCATCCATTGTGTGTGTAGGTAATGGACCCGTCCCTTGAGAGGGATTTGGTGGGTTTGTACTTCTCCCTTGAGAAGAAGTTTGTCCCCTACCTCCTTGTGAAGGAGAACCAATATAAGTATTGCCTTAGGTATTTGACGCAATCAAGGTGGAACCAAACAAAGACGATCCCAAGATATTATCACTCATGGGTGTGTGGGATGGTGTGGTCGGTGAGTTGGCGAGACTAGGGACTCCTCCTAGAATAGGAGGGAGATTTTGCAAGCGTCTAGAACGACAAAGATTCTGTGATTCCCCTATGGTTCCAACTAGCAAAGTGAATGTGTACAAATGGTGACAAGAGATAAATAAATGAACACGATATTTTTATATTTTTGACCTTCACAAGATAGTATAAATCACAATTTCATGTAATCAAATGAACATTATACATAAATAAACTAAAAAATAAACAAGCATGTGGATAGGTGGATTTTTTCCGCGTGGGGAAAAACAAAAATAAATGCTTGTGTCCTAAAAATACCTATCATTCTTTCTCTCAATTTCACACTAAGCCTTCCAATAGCAATCAATAGTGGGGTCTGAAGCCACCGGAAGAGGAACTAGTGAAGGTTGAAGTAATCAGTTATAATGAGGGGTAGAGGATGCATATCCCGAAAGAGCTAACGATATTTCCCAATAGCCACATAAAATTTGATCAAGGTGAAATTTGATAAAATATTTAAGATGATTTCAAAAACTAAGAGGTACCCTAGGGGGGTTTTGTCATCTTCTAATGATTTTTTAAGAGAGATGAAATTTCCTTTCAAACACCTTTTCCGATTCCTGAGATCACACTAGGGTGCGGGGGAAGAGAATACTTGAGGGTTAAAATTGATTTCTAGTCCCAAATTAATTGATTGTGTTTCAAAAAGAAATAAATTCTACTCAAAGTTTTAAATGCCAAATGAGCCATCCATGTGGAAACAAAGCAAAGATAAGATTTGTGATTCTTTTTACCACTTTGTGATTATGTTATCTAACCTTCCTTATGAGAAAGGGCTCTAAGTGAAGTGTGATTGCTTTACAAAGTGTAGGAAATTAAAATCTGAAGGCAAGGGGCCCTCAAACCACTCATAAAACACTTACAATTTTCCAAAACTGAACTTGTGTTCGAGTTGTAGTTCTAACATGCACGCAGAGGGCTCATAATGCACACAATGCACAGAGTTATGAAGGTTTTCACACACACATAGCACAGAGTTCACAAAGTGCATGTCTGTGTGCCTCAAAAGCCGTACACTTCTTGTCACATGTTGTGAAAGAAATTTCAAAATGAAATTCTCTTGCCTTGGCTCTGAATTCTGAATTTGGAAGACTGTATTAGGTCAGTTTTGGTACTTGCATATCCAAACAATTATAAAGAAGTGCTCTCAAGACTTAAATAGGAAGGAATTTGATACCAAACCCCAGTATGGTCGTCAATATGTTGTGTTGGTTTTGTCACATGGGTGAGCAAAAACACAACACTTACTTGCCTAGTTAAGTCATCTAAACAAGATAGAGGTTTGTGAGTTTATTAGATAACAAATACACATGAAATAAGGAAATAAAACTAAAAACAAAGAGAAATAAATGTTAGAGAATCTTGCAAGAACTAGAACCATGAAAAACAAAAAATGACAGTCATATAGCTACCAATGGATCAATATATTGATAGGCTAACACCATAGAGAAAGGCAGGGACTTATGAATCCCCTCTTCCTCCTTGGGAGGGTTCTTGAGTTACTTGGTATAGATCTCTTCTCTTCATGCAATGGAAAGTGACAATGGTGAAGAAATACAATGCCAATCCTCTCAAGAGATGAGTGGAATGGCCCTTGCTATAATGCTTGAATGATTCCAAGAGAAAAGAGGATTCTCCAAGAAGAATTCCTGCAGCATAACAATACCTTGAAGTTCTTATTTTTCTAGCACACCCATGGCACATTTTTATAGTGTCCATTCATGTAAATATAAAATCGGTTCATAGTGTGAACAAGGGTCCTTTTAGGGCACTTCATAGCCCTTGACCAGCCTCCAAGCTAGATTTTGCTCATATGTGAGTGTCAAATCATGTTGGGGGTCGGACTAGAAGTGGTTGAGAGGCCGATAAGATTCATAAATGTGTCATTCATGAGAAGTGTGCGGTTTTTCTCATAGGAAATCGTGCATCTTGCGCACAATGCGTGATTAGGGTTGTGTTGGCTCGTGCATTATGCATACAGTGTGGGCGCTTCCTTTGGTGAATTTGCGCACTTTAATTTTTTTTACCAAGTGTATAATTTTGTGCCTTTTGATGGATTTTGAGGTTGTATGTGTACTAATTGTTGTTGGCATTGATGTATTTCTTCAACCATTGTGTGCAATGTTGTGGACGATTTTTCAGTGATAACACCAATGTTCACCATGGTCATGACAAGTACATGAAACATTATCACCATACATGAGAAAGGAAATAAAGATATGATAGTGTAAAATACATCAAACATCATAAGCATAATCATCAATATAGAATCATGTGTACATCATCATCATCACTATGCCAAATCAATTGAGCCACGATATCATCATCAAAGGCATATCCATTGTGCAAGGAATACCAAAATGAAACAACATATTTAACGAATGTTCTTTGGAATATCAATTTGAAATGCTCATGAACAAATGTGAATTGGAACATCATGCTCACCATGCATTCTATCATAATTTTCTTATTTCAACCATTTGTGGGCATGGAGAGTAGCCAAGCTCCATTGTTATGGGGATGATTCCCACTAGTTGTTATGGTTGTATGATTAGAAACGGAAAGAGTTTTCCATGTACTTGTGGATGGGAAGATCCCATAGAGATTTGGGGAAAACTTATTGTAGAAAATGTGAAAGAAAATGGGATGGCTTGAGAAATAAATCATGGTTGGATTGTCCATAATAGCTCAAACAAGCACCTTCAAACCTGCAACCTTGTTATCAATTCTCATTAACTATTTTAAATCCTAGTGTTTTCTATTCTAGGTTATTCCCAAAAGATAAATAATAGTTGGATTATTTCTACATTCACTCAAAAGCACTAGGATGGAACATCTTTGAGGCATTATTGAGTAGAGAAATGGAATATATTATTTTTTTGAAAAGTAGTGTAAGAGAGTGCCTTGGTTGTTTGATGGGTGGATGAGGGTTTGTATTTCTTTGTGGTGGAAGAATTTCATTGTCATGAGAATAAGGGGTTGGGTTGAGTGAGATTTGAGCTCGTAGGATATTTCTTCGCCTTTGTGGTGTCATGGTCTAGCTTGGGGGTGGAATCCATCATTGATTCCTATGAGTGGGTGGAAACCGCTCCTTAACAACCAGTTTGGTGGACATGTCTCTAAAGGAAAATATATATTTGTATAATTCATTTTATTGTTTTAATGAATTCAATTAAAATAGGCAATCATAGGCCCAGTGGGTTAACTTAAGTGATTGAGTGGTGTGATTTACAAGCCATATGTCTTGGGGTCAAGTCCCCAAGTTGGCTACCTTTGTGGATTTTTTGTGCCTCACTTTATATGCCCACTAGTTTAGGTTGCCAAAAATGTAACCCGTTGATTTACCCTTGGTACCATCCTTGAAATGAGGGGAAGTGCTTAGGGGTTTTCCTAGGAAGTATATTTCAAGGAAAAAAATTAAAATAGGTAAAGGATGAATTTGAAATAAGAATTGTTATTTTGTTTCTATTTTGTGTTTGCATTTGAATTATATAATATATTTATCTTACATATTAAATTCAGTCTCGCATATGTTTAAATGAAGCAAAGAATCTTGTGAGTAATCTAAGATGGCCAAGGCGGGCATTTGGGGACACTACATGAATAGAGAAAATTATATGGGACATGTTTTTTGTTTGAAGATAAAGCATATGTAAACAATCTCTAAATGATTGATATATATGGGTTATTATTTGAGTGAACGTCAGTTCCCATATTGATCTACGTTGAGTGTATGCCAACCCTTGGTATGTGGGTTGAAACCCATCCAAATCCCCCAAGTGAGAATCCATTTGGTTATTCTTTATCATGTTGAAAGAGTTTTCTAATTTCAGCAAGTGTGGTGGCTTCACCCAATTACATTGAATGTAGATTCTCTATCATCAATGAAATATATATATCCCAAGAAAAACCTCATAGAAAACCCTCTAAGTACTTCCCCATGATCCTGATTATGAAGTCTAACCCCGAGGGAATCAAGAAAGTTACCTATGGCCTCACCACCTTTGGGGGAGAGATCTCATGTATGGCTCATGACCGCATGAGATAAACCTCAAGGTTTCACATGTGTGTGCATGCGCGATTGTGTGTGTGTGTGTGTGTGTGTGTGTGTGTTATTAACAAAGATTCCATTGAGGCAGGGTTATTTGTATAAGGGTTAGGGGTTATATAAGTACAAAGTTAAAGGATATATTTAATATATTAAGTGATAGGACTTATCTTTGTATATGAGTTTAATGTTTGAGGCTATAGGGATTAAAGGTTATATTACTATAAATATTATGGGTTATATTAATATGTAGTTAATCTATTATGGAGTTATATTAATATTTGGTTAACATATTAAGGCGTTCAATTAGTACAAGAGCTGGGAGTTATATTGAGAGTCAGGGGATCAAGGTTGTAATAGTACAGAATATACAGTTATACTGGTATGAGGTTAAGGAATAGAGGTTATATCACTGTGTGTTAATATATTTAGGGGTTAGGAGCTAGTACAACATTAGTAATATTAAGGGGTTATGATAATATACAAGGTATATTAATATCAAATTTTTGGGTTATATTAGGGGTCATAAATTAGGTGTTATATTAATATGGGTTAAAGGTTACATTAGGGGTTAAGGGTTATATTAGTACAAGGTTAATATATTATAATTTAGTTGTTATATTAGGGATCAAGATTTAGTACAAAGTTGATATATTAAGGGTTCATGATGATATCAAAGGTTAGGGTTTAATATGTTATGATATTATATTATCATAGGAGTAAAAATTATAATAGGGATCAATGGTTCTATTAGGGGTTAGGGGTTATTCTAGTATTTCAATAGTTATTTTAGTTTTTATATTATATATTTTTATTAGTATAGGGGTTAATATTTTATGAGGATATATCAATATAGGGGTTACACGAACATTTAGGGTGATGCATGTAAACATAGTCACTTCACAATTAGTTCACCTCTAAATCTACAAACCATTAAAGTGGTCTAGAATTTCATGTAGATTGAGTGTTATAGCCCTAAATTTACCTATTCATGCATACATGGCCTTGGTCCTCTTACTTGCATATTTTTCCAAAGAACTGTTGAGAAGCTCTTCTTAAAAAAACATTTTTTAGAATATGCACATGCCCTGCACCTGTATAGTTTGCGTACATATGTTTTTTGCAACATTATATCTCACATACATACGCATGTTACACCATTACAACCCGCGTATACTTGCAAAAGTTGCAAAAAATAAAAAATTGCAAGGGATTCATTGAAATTTATGGGCTATTGGAAGTTTCCCAAATAATCCACCTGTTATAGCCTGTCACCCAATCGAAAACCATCCTTTTGTCATACAAAATGAGGTGTCGGGATCTCATTTCAAATTTAAGCATAAGAACAATGAAACTCTGCCCCATTTCACTTCCGCTCCTTTCCCAAGATATTGCTTCCTTTTGTGAGAAATTTCCTTAGCATTCCCTCATCATCCCCTTCTTCCTCCATTTAACCCATTCCCTTCCATAGAAGTGATCATAAGGTTGAGAGAAGAAGTTCATACAAGGTGCACTTGGAGTAGGTAAAGAGGAGCTCAGACCAGGTTCACGGAACAGTGGCCAACTCAGATTATAAGGTATAATATTTGTATTATGAATAAAAGAATCACATTTTCATGTCCCAAATGATGGTGTCTTAAATAATTTTATTGATTTATACTTGAAATTATAACATCTAACCCTAACTTATATATGTAATAGCATGCTTATAGTTCCTTGTTTTCCTATCTTTGGATGCAGGTCAGCCCTGGGAGGAGACGTGCAGTTAGTGGAACTTCCAAGCGTGAGGAAATCATCACCAGACGTGGGATTAGAGGTATAGTTACCTGATCTCTTCTCTCTTTGATTTATATACATTAGTTTTGGTATGTTTGGGGTAGTATAGAGAATTGATTAGATTTTAGACAGTTATTCTCTCTGTCTACATATTGAACCCTGGTGTAGTTAAAGGGGGGGTTTTCCCGCTAGTATAACTGGCGACCATACTGGGGAAGCCTGAAGGGATTTTAGGGGATTTTGGGTTGTTTGATTGGTTTGTTTTCCTTTCAAGTTTTTTTCAAGTTTTCTTAGTCAGTCAAGGGATTTTGGTCACCTTTAGGTGCAATACCAGTTGTTCCTGCCCTGTAAGAATTCCTGATCTTTTATTTTTTTGGAAATATACAGAGGTGTGTGTGCCCTGTCTTGAGTCAGACTGCGTACATATGCACTCTGCTTAGTAAACATCCCACGTACATATGCAGGATGCTGATGCAATAGCACATGTCTCTGTTTCAAGAAAAATAAATAAAAAAGAGGGATTTTGCCTCTTTCCTGATTGAAGTTTACACTTCTCAGGGTTTTCTTGGATCAATCCAGAGTCTTTGTTTACAACCATAGCCTGGGTTTAGAGTTTAGTTTACTTGTTTTCTTGATTTTCTTGTGTTTACTTTTAAAAATGGTTTTAATCAAGTTATTGAATTGTAAATTTGCCTTCTTGGTTTTTTGATTGAATCCCTACGATCTGCAGTGGGCTAAAAGTTTTTTTTCCAATCTTATTTCAGTATTTTTATCCTTTTTTTTTACTTGCTTTGTGTTCATGCGTAAATATGTTCAATGTATATCTCACACTCATTTAAATGTCAATCTGGGATTCATAATCAAAAGATTTGTTACACTGTATGTGTCGAGAACAAGTAACCTACCTAAGTCTGTTGCATATAGGAAATAATTAATAACATAAAAACCTTGTTTCTAAGATTTCTAAATACTTCAAAATATCTTTGAGCCTAGAAGGGAAAACTGATAATGAAACTTAAACAAACAGTCAATCAAAGAGATGTTGTCCTAGAGAAACAAGTCTGTTCATTTCAGGCTCTTGAATTGAAAAGATTAACTTTAAGAAGCTTGTCTCCTATAGCAATTAAAACAATCAATTCCAACCATTCTCGAAACCAAAACCAACTTCAACTGCATGGAGTTCAATCAAACTAGCACAAGGGGTGTTCAGTATAATTGAAAGACTTTATTACAAAGCATGAAGATGAAATATAAAGTCTTCTGGTCCCTTGAGATACTAGATCTACTACAGTCATAAACTCAAAATATCAGTTCCACATGTCAAATCATGAAATAGCTACCTTCAACATTTGATAATGAAATGTCTATTCGATCTAACACCTACTTATTCACACCAATCCAAAATGATTAACTCAATGCTCAATCCTAAAAATTAAGTAAAGACCAATCACACACACACTACTGTAAAATATCCACACAAACACACAGGACATATACAAGGAGGTTTACCTTAGTTGGGGTGGTGGGCCCTTGACGAACCAACAAGGAACCTCTTAAGAAAATAACAGACTAAAATTTTTCACTCACATCCAAGAATTGACATAAAAGATCTTCTGTATTAATTCAACTGGTAAATTGGATCAACAGTCTTTTACTTCATACATGACAATGATAAGTATCATCTAGTTTTGACAGTATACTTTTTACAGTCAATATTATCACTCGCTATCATCTATACAACATTCCCTATATAAGGTAAGCTAATACTATCAATATCTATGGATAAGCATGAAATAGTTTGAGAGATTTCACGATTAAGATTTACATCAAATTTTTAGGAATCGATTCCATCCTCATGACACGAAGTGCATGAGCGATGGAATCTCTTGCAACTCGAAAATTGACTTGGGTGCTTCTATCCAACTGTCTTCTCGAAATATTCACCATCATTCTGGTCCAACTAGCGCATTCTAGAAACAGAGGTTCTGGTACCGAATTGCACACAGTCGCGAGTCTAGTACCGGAATAGAACAGAGCAGGTAGTACCGGAATAACGCATGTCTTCGTACCAGAATGGAGTTGGTACCGGATCAAAAACTGTCTTGGGTACCGGAATGGATTTGGTACCGGATTGCACGGTGTCTGGTAGTTCCGGATAGACTTCTCATAAATAAAACCATTAGGACTATACAAAATAAAACACTTTCAATCAAATTAATTTAAGAAAGTTAAACAAACATGCTTTAAATCATCAATTACCACTTGTGGACATGACATAGCTATTAGGCATGTGTTTTGGGAGGGAATAGTCCAGTATAGGTTTATAACAGAGGAAAAAAGGATTATATATAGAGTAAGATAGGGAATTATCTATGTCAAAATAGGGACTCAACATTTCCCCCATGCTGAAGGTGTTGCATGTCCTCATGCAATGTTATCAAAAACTGATACCCAAAAACTTTCTGCACAATTGGACCCTCCTTTTTTATTCCTCAGATTGCAGGATGTTAACACCAGAAGCTTCACTCTTCAATTCCTTCTTGATCACCCTAGTGTAATGGATCAATCACAAGACCTTGTTAAGTTTGGCAGAGACCTCTGCATGTTTGTATTTCAATTTTGCATTCTCTGCCTTGATATGTCTGTCCAGTATTTTGTATTCTTCAACTTCTTGCTTCAATCTCTCAATTTCTGTTAATGATGTTTGTTCATTCAGGGACTTGTTTGGGATTAGTGTGAGTACTTCCTTAGCTACCATTTCTCAAGCCTATTTTTCCTTCCTCAAACTCCTCAGAGCCTTTATTATCATTTTTCGTCTGCTTATAGACTTGCCTGGACTCGGTGTGAGTGCTTCCTGAGCTACCACCTCTCGAGCTTTTTTTTCTTTCCTCAAATCCATCAAAGTCTCTGTCACCAACCCTTTTGTCTCACTTATTATTACCAGTCCTTTTGTTTCTCATGTGGTAGCTCCCCAACCACTCCCTTTTTCTGGAGAACTTGGAATATCCATGGATTCCCTTTGAGAAGAAGGTATGTTTGGATTTGTCGCCTGTTTGGCCATACTTCTGGTGGTCATGCATATGGGCAGCGAGACATTCTTAGACCTGCTGACAGGGGTAGGAGTTTCTTCAAACAATTTCCTTTTCTTAGATTTACTGACAGGGGTAGGTCTGGACACCTGTTCCTCCTGTGCTAACTTGAATTGTATTTTGCGGCCTTGAGTTGGGAATTCTAGGGTTTGTTTCTGCTAGCAAACCCGTATTCCTATCCTGGAAGATTGAGGCGTAGGCTCTGGAACTTGTGCCTCCCTCCCTTCTAGTTTCTTTTTATTTTTGTTTGTCACCTTAGTGGTTCCCTTCAGTTCACCAACTGATTTTTGGGAAGGTCGATTTACTTCAGAAATACTTTTCAATTCTTTAGAGGATTTTGGAGGGGGTTTTACAGTTGGCTCTAGTAAAATCTCATGTTGATATGTCTCCTCCTTCCTTCGTTTCTTATTCTGTGATCGTTGGTATTTAGGGCACAGGACTGAGATAGATTCTTTATCTTGTGAAAACTTTTTCTTACGTTGTAAATGGAAGTCATGGGTCTTCTCTATTTGACTGGATGGTTCTGATGACATTTCCACAATTGTTTTAGGAACACTGTCTAATTGACCACCTAGTTTTGAGTCTTTTTTTCATCTTTTACTCTTTTAAACCGAGGTAGGACTTAGTTTCTGGAATTGAGTGGTAGTCTTCTTTCTCGATATAGAAGGTTCCCCTACGACAAACTTTTATGTCACTAATTTCTCAATGGATTGATATGAGTTGGGCATAGCAGTGTCTTCTTTACCTCCTGATGTTGTTTTTTTGTCTTTCTTTACCTTTATACTTGAGCCTTCACTATGTGTCCCACCCTCCTGTGTCTCGACCGATTTGGATTTTTCTTGAGCGAAAATTTGTTGGAGTAACTGCTTCCAACTACCCCTTGTGTTTTTAAAGCATGAACAACCAAAAGTTTGATTAAACCCTGATGATGAAGGCTAGTATCAGGTTTCTTGGAAACTTACCTCACCCTTCTTGCCATTTTCTTTAAACTCATCCATAAAAAGTGGGGAAAACTAATCTGTGGTCCTCCCTCGAAATGTGATAAAAGATTTAAATGATAAATGAAGGTCACGACATACCTTCCCTCGCAGGTGAGGAATTTCTGCAAACTTATGAGCATCGTCCAATATTCCTCTTTGATGTAGCTTCAAGGGATGCCCTTGGTCCAATCAAGGTCATGATGTTCTGGCTTGAGGAATTTTTGATAGAGCTTTTTGTCAACAATCACTCTCTTGAAGTATTTTTCTCTATCCATAGGGAGACCCGTAGCTTTTGCTATAGTGGCTTATGTAATTGTTAACTTCACATCCCCAAACTACACATCTTCTCCATCATATGTCTGCACAAAGACAAGAGAAATTCCCTCATGATGACCTTTAAATTTCTCCAAGAATGGCACCCACCCTACCTGTTCATATTTTTTTTTACAAGCTTGATATTATGTTGTTTCTCTATATATTTGAAATATGGGCTCATGTCTGTTGACCCCCATGCTAGCTTAAACAATTCTCTCAGGTGGATAAAGCATGGACAAAGGGTCAAGGGTTGAGTACCGGATAACGTAGGCTATGATAGAGTACCGGTTGGGAAAAATATGCAAGGGATATGAAGGCATAGGTTGTCTATAGATGGTGTGACAGTAATGGTAAATAACACTCATCTAGATCGTAGAGCCATCCAAAAGAGCGTTTATGAATGGAAGTGTAGATTACAATGGTCACATCGATACTCATGATGATATGGTGAGGTAGGTCGGATATACTAATGGTTTACAGATTTATGGGAAGCTTGGTGTCGAACGATATTCATGGAAGGATGTGGTCATTATGATCGGGACCCGTGTATATGAAATTGGTTGGGATCATTGCTCGATGTGTTGTGATTCATGGTTCATGTTGTTTCATATAGTATGGCAATGAATGATAAGTTTATGGGGTTTATTTACTAGATAGACAGAGGGAGTATGAGTTTGATATAGTAAAATACATCATGACATTGCACTCTTGATATTTCGTAGGACACTTCCTTTTTACATAAGTGTGGTATAAGATTTTTTTTTTTACAGAGATTCATGACAAAATAGGGGCATGTCATGATCCAAGAGCAATCAGATGTTCTAAATGCATATTTAGTCTAATTCCTTTAAATAACACGAAAAAAAGTGTTGAATCTGTGTGTCCTAGCACTAATAATTGGACAATGACTTGGAAACATGATGAAAGTTACCCGTCATATTATTATCAGTACCAGATCACCTATGTGTAGAATTTGTTGTTGGTACGGGATCACCTGAGTACCAGATTACCTGAGTGTCAGATCACCTATGTGTAAAATTTGTAATTAGTACCGGAATAACGCAGGGTCCCTTATTTTACACTGGATAGGATCTGATACCAGATAGGAACAACGAGATGATTTTGTATAGGGGTGGCCCTTGGTACCAGATAAACATAGAGGTGATCATTGATACGAGATAAGCACAAAAATGAACATTTTTCTGGTGCTTAAAAATCTTGACACCGACTCTGGTGACAATGATTTGTAAGAATAGTTGGTGTTCTATGATCAAATTCAACTGAAAAACCATGTAGTTTCCAAAGTTTATAGAGGAATGATGCAAGAAAGCTTTGTAACAGGAGGGTATTCTGTAATGACCAGTGACTGAGATGACAAAACTCCTTTTCTTTTGGAACCAAGGTGACCACACTTTTGCTGGTATTTCCTATTTTATTACAATAACAGTAATAATCCTAACTACTACTTTTCTGTGGATTTTTATCGAGCCCAGATTAGTTAATGCTCGCCGGTATTTTCAATTTTACAGAGTTTGAAAAAACTTAAAGGAAACTCTCCATACTGTCTCGTGGATTTTTATCAAGCCCGGGCCAGTTCCTTCTCACCGGTATTTTTAATTTTAAAGAGTCTGGAAAACTTAGAGAAGACTCTCTCTGGTAGTTGTCCTCCTTGTTTGTTTATCTACATGGTAACACCACCAAAAAAAAAAAAAACTTTTGCCTTTGTTAGTTACACCAAAAATAAAGAAAAACTTCATCTCATGACAGACCTATGTACAGAAAATGAATTTATACAATTTGAACTTACTATGGTATGTCAGGATGAGGAGAAACCCTCTTGCTTACCAGTTGCATTTCGGAAGTCTGAAGAACATTTTTGAAAAAATCCTCCTTTGACAGAGGTTTGTGATAAACCTTCAATCGATGCCCATTTACAACAAGGGAAGTCTAATTTTCATCAATGGTCTTTATCCTTACTGCACCATTGTCATATATTGTATCAACCTCATAGGGCCCCATCCATCTGGTAGACAGTTTACCTTTAAAATTTTTGAATCCGTTTTCATATAGGACGGCCCAATCACCTGGATGGAAGGACTTATTTTTAATGTATTTGTCATTCCATTTGGTCCTTTGCTCTTGTATCAGGGTAGTTCTTTGTAGAGCAGCCTCTCTTATCTCATCAAGCTCATTCAATTGTAATATCCTCTATTTTTGAGCTTCATTCAGGTCCATTCCTAATTGCATGGTAGTTCTGAAGGTCTTTACCTAAAACTCTATGGGCAGTACTACCTGCTTCCCATACACCAACTCATAAGGTGTATGACCTTTTGTATTTCTCTAGGTTGTCCTGTAGGCCCACAAGGCCTCAGGCAACCTATCAGCCCAGTCTTTGTGATGCAGTTGAACAGTCTTAGTGAGGATGACCTCTATCACTTTGTTGGTCGATTCCACTTGGTCATTGGCTTGGGGGTGATAGGATGAATAATTTTTGTGTTTGATCTTGTATTGTTCAGTAAGAGCCTTGACCAAATTTTAGGTGAATTGTGTCCCTTGGTCAGTGACTATTTCTTGAGGTACCCCGAAACGAGTGAAAATTTCCTCAAAGAGAAAGTCTACAACATATTTTTCATTGGCTGAATACAAATCCTTGTGTTACCCATGATTTTGGTCCTCATGATGATGTATTGATTATGGTGTACTCAGGCTCTTCATTAGAACTTTCTCCAGAGAAAAGTTACCTTCATCTCTTTTCAGAAATCACATTTTTGAAGAAGGTTCGCAGGCTACCAATACATTTTCCTACGAGAATGCATGATTCTCATAGGCTGCTTTAAGCCAGGGTGCGAGAAGTTCACACTGTGTCTAACTACTAGGGTGCGAACCCTTTCTAAAGAAGGGAAAATGATGAATTCTCGAAGCTTCTAGAAGGGAATATTTTAGAAGGATGAGATGGCATTCGAATGGTTATCTAAGTACTGGCTTTCCTAATATTTTGGGATCATTCCTATCCAAGTAACTAATTCATTCTCTCTTATATATTGAGGGGATTCTCATGGAAGGGGTTAGCAAGAAAACAAGCAAGAAGCTTATTGGAGAATTAGTGAAAGATTGTGTGAAGGACTGAAGCTACAACAGCTAGAGAACTCCAACAAGGTTATCAAAAGTGGTTGATCTTCTTCATGCAAGTGAGAAAGTATCTGTGTCAGAGCCAGGAGCCATTGAAAGGAGGTTTGCAACATCAAGGCTCAGGTTGTAATATTTTCTTGCCATCAATATAATACAGTAATATGTCCCTTTCCCATAAAGTTAAGTCTACTTTATTGTATAACTCCTTGATCATATAAATCGATTAACTATTGAATATATTTATTTGTTTTTACTTCAATTGGTTTGAGTTGTTTTGGTCTTGACGACACAAGAGCATTGGAGAAAAGCTGGAACAACAAAGACCTAAGGAAGTGATCATAAGGTATGTTCATGATTCTTGCCTCCTATTTCATTCAATAGTTAAAATCTAGGGAAAGAGTATTATTCTGTCTTGCTTTGTTCTAGATCCAGGTGGATCTAGGGAGATCGGTTTGTGTCCACACTTATGGATTTATCCAATAACAAAATTGGTGACTCCACTGGGGAACAATCCCTTTTTCTTTGTGGCCTTTTGCGTTTTTCTGTGGCCATTTTCTCTAGTTTCATTTTTCTCCTGTCTTATCAGTCTCTGAGTCTTTAGGATATCCTGATAGACCTTCTGAGTATAGAAGCCTTTTTGAATTTTTCTTCAATTTTCAAATTTTTTTTTATGTTCAGGAGTTCTCGCACTTCAATCCATTGTAGCCTGCGATAATTTGGAGGGTTCACACCCTACATATAAGTTTCAGTGCGAGAACCTCACACCTTGCTAAAGGGTCATCTGTGAAAATCATAGATTCTCACAATGTGTAACACTACTTTCCTGCGAACAATATTTTTCAAAATTTTGAAATTGAGTTTTGGTTTTTCTAACTGCTCAGATCAGTTGAATTACCTCTTTTGGGTTTCTTGGATCATTGATTGATATGTCTCTTGCTTTAGTTTGCATGCGTGAACAATTTTAG
>ML796793.1:181114-196926 GCA_009831015.1 Picea engelmannii | reverse complement strand
AGCATCTTGAGTTAGGGAGTGTTAAATTCCATTTGCAACATATTGTCCTGGGAAGCCCTTCTAACACAAGGGTCAAGCACTAGGTCGCATTGGTGTTGGCAGAGTTACTCACCCTGCTTTGTTGACATCAGTGTAGAGATAGCACGTATTATGGGGGTCACTCAGCGGTATACCCACAATGATGAGTGGAAGCCTTTTGAGTTGATTTCGGGCTAGATACCCTGCCCTTGCGTGTGGATTGGACTGTCGACTGTTCCCCCAGGCTGTATTGTTGTTTGTGGTGACCTTAGTGGCCTTTCTCTCTAGGTTCTTACCCAAGCTGACTGTGGAGGGGAAAGTCTTCACGGTACCTGGAATTGACGTTGATCAAACTCACTCGGGATCCTTGGAGGGTATACCCACGATTATGTGTGGGAGCTTGCACCAGGGTGTAAGTCCGTTAAGCAGGTCGTTAGTGTAACTTTTCCACCCTAGCCCCGCCCCTTCTTGTCTCGTTGTTGCGACGTTGTATTTCATCACCAACTAGTGGCTTTGAAATTAGAAGGTCCTATTTGCTTGGTGATTGCTTCCTAGATTTTATTTACTAGTGCGTGTTGTTTTTTTCTCGAAGTTTACCATAGGAGTTTCTTCACGGAGCTTGTTATTTGTTCACAATAGCTCCCCCACGTTGCTCACGTAGAATGCAAGGTTTATCTCCAGAGAATTTGGACTAGTCACAACCTTTGCCTACAGCTACACCTGAGGATTCTCCTCAGCACGGTGACACTGCAGTTGTTACCACACCCCAAGTGGAATCAACTGAATCTCTAGAACCTTTCCAAATTACTAATACTAGAGAATACTATCGAATTCGTCGTGGTGAATGACCTTTTGTGCGATTAAATTCTTCTGGAGACGTAGTTGTTACCTCTTCTGGATCACCTGTTGGGCCCTTTCCCGGTGAAGAAGGCCAAGATCCTTTTTGGTCAGCAGACGTCTGCAGGCCTCTCTTTAGTCCTGAGTCACCTGTCGTCTCTGAAATTAACCCTCTAGTGTTTTCTAAGACTGAGACGGTCCTGGTGAATACTACTTATCACTTTACTCTTCCTGTCGAGATGGCCCATCTCGTGAATACTATGAGTGTCCCAACCGAGATTATTGCAGCTCATCTTTCTCCTATCAATACCCAGCGAATGCCTAATGTCACTCCAACACTACCACCCGGTTACCATGCGTTGAATGATTTGTTGAATGCTTCCAATCCAACACCTCTGCAAACCCCAAACTGTACTCCTGGTGGTCCTTCTGGGCATCTTATTCCCAGTTTTATTCCGACACTCCCTCAATTTCCTTTCGGCAATCCTAATCCTAGTTGCATTATACCTATCATTGCACCGAACTTGCAGATTCTTGTTGGTGGACAAGGTGGTACGATTCCATTTCCTCCTCCCGGACACAATCCACTTACTACATAGCCTACGATTAGCACACAACTTCTGGTTAGAACTCCACCTACGATAGGGGGACCGACCCCACCTTTCGGACAAAATATACCTCCTGCTTTGGACCAGTATTGGAATCGGATGCTACAAAATCTTCCTCCGACGACTGGGAGGAAACAACCTGTCCCTACTATAGTCCAACCATATCCAGGTATACCAAATCCTATTTGGGGTACGAATGCTCAAACTCATGTCCCCACTCAAGGTTATCATCCTCCAAGTTACTATCCTCTCCAACCACCACCGAATCAGCCAGGGTCTTCCTATTATGGGAAAATTGTGTATGGTCCTACTGGTTTGCCAACAGGGCTTCCACCCCAAAGTCACCAGTACCCATAGGTGAATCGATAGTTACCTTTTCTTGCTACTTTGGATTTGCCAAATTTGTCTAGAATTCTAAATGATCCTATTCATCACTCTCCCCCAATGGCCTTCTATTCTAGCTAAGCTTCCATCGGACATCCCGAAGTTCGATGGAAAAGTGGGAGAGGACCCGAACAATCACGTTATGACTTTTCACCTATGGTGTTCATCTAACTCATTGATGGATGACTCCATTCGCTTACATATTTTTCAACGAACCCTTACCGGTTCTGCTGCGAAGTGGTATATTGAATTGCCACGAGGTTTCTTCTCTGATTTCAACACCCCAGCTATGGATTTTCTTACACATTACCAGTTACCGATCCATTATGATACTGGGACTGAGATTTTGACTTCTTTCAAACAGACTAAAGGCACTCATATTTTGGATCATATCCATGAGTGGCGACGACGTCAACGTCTCATTAAACTTGAACTCCCCGATCAGTTACTAGCCGAATGGTTTACAAAGTCATTTGTGAATGAAATCGGTAAGGATATTTCCATGGGTGGTGTTGTCACAGAAGAGCAGGCTATAAGTCTTGCTCAATATCTTGATCTCGTTTATTCACAAACGGGAACACTTTATGATTTATTACCTGAGTTACCTCGTCCTGGTACTTCCAGCACTTCAACTACTCTAGCTGCCTCACATGCAGCTGACGGTGTGATTGGTTCTGCCCAAGCCCAATCACATTCTATTTCAAGCTCCAATCCTAAGTCTGCTACTTCTAATGTTCAAAATTCTCCGTCTCCTGCCACTTCCACCGGTAAAACTTCTGAGGTGAACATCATTCAATCTACCCCGACCGGTAAAAATAAATCCAAGAAAGGGAGAGGCAAGAATAAGGAGAGCAAAAATAATAATCAAATAGAGCATCCTAAAAATACCCCTGTTGAAGATCGGGATAAGTGCAAACCACGATACCCTTACCTTATCTGTGGTGATGATCACTACACGAAGGATTGTCCATGACGTGTCAAGTTCACTAAGTTCCTTCAAGGAACACCTAAATCATCTACACTGGCAGTCTTGTCCCAACCCTTCCCGTCTCAACAACAGGCTCAGTTGGTCATCCATGACCAACCATCTACTTCTACCACATCTTATGTTTTGATGTGTACTGGTGATTCCAAGCCCAACAATGTTGCACTCACGACTAGAGCCAAACATTATACTCCGTCTCAGGAGAAGGTTGATGATTCACCTCCTACTTTGGTACATCCCTCTCCACCGACTCCACCTACAAATGGTCCTCTTCATCTCGAACGACCGAGCCTTGATACAGTCTTACAACCCCCTAAGAGTGTTGTTCGCAGGTCAACTTTCAATCCTCATGCTCGTGCGGCCCAGAACTACAGCATTGTGGAAGATCTAGCCCAGGCACCTTCAGCGATGTCAGCCCTTGAAGTCCTTCAGTCTTGTCCTGCACAAAGGAAGGCACTTTTGAAAGCTATAGGTGGAATTGACCCCACAGATACGAATTTGATAATATTTGACTTGGAAGATCACATTCCAAGGTTACCCCCTCAGCTTGCATTCCAGATACAAGTTGTTGTCTCGAACAAGAACATTTGTCGAACTGTTATCGATGAGGGTTCCTCTACGTGTGTAATGTATTTTTCTTGTTGGAAATCCATTGGCTCTCCTCCATTAAATGAATCACAAAATACTCTGAAAGCCTTCAATGGCTCTGGTTTTAAGTCTTACAGTGTTCTTCCATCGTTACCTGTTACTCTAGAAGGTAAGACAGTCCAAGTTGAAGTGGAAGTCTTCGATGCTCCCCTTGATTATAATCTTTTGCTTGGTCGTAGCTGGATAGATTCCATGCGTGTGGTTGTGTCAACACTTTTCCATGTAGTAAGATTTCCTCATCAAGGGAAGGTTGTTACAGTTGACCAACTTGCCTTCTTTAATTCTGATACTCGTACTGGAAATGTGTCGTTTATAGCTAAGACCCCGCCGGGTTATGAGAATGTCGGTGTCAGGCTTTTAAAGGACTCTTCGTTAATGGGTATTTTCCCCATTCCACCGCCCGATGTTCTACGCCCATCAGTTGCTTCTATCAACATGATCTCCACTGTACCTCATGAATTTCTCACATCTTCTGACCCTTGGATAGTCCCTGACACTGGAGATCACACTCGTTTCAGCAACGTCATGCCGTTAAGTCCGGTTGAGTCTGCTTATCAGGCCATTCAATCGGCAACACCTTCTTCCTCCTCTCTTGATGAGTTGTCTCCTGATCCTTTCCATGTTGTCTTTCCCACTGACGATATGATCATGTTTGTCATAGAGGACACGCCTTGGGACGATGGACATCATCGTTCCATACTCTTTCTGGAACAACACACTCTAGAGAACTTCCAACGGATTTCGACTCTGTCGACCGTTGTTGTCATTTCCACGGTTCCTGCGACTTCACAAGATGTGTTTGTTGAAGGGAACCTCAGTAATATTTCCCCCACAATTCCCATTGACATATCCGTTAAACCTGGGATAGTTGAAAATGTTCATATTGGAGCTTCGTGTTCTCCAGATGAAATTGTCACTTATACTTCTTTGTTCAAATAATTTTGTGATATCTTCGCCTGGAGATATGAAGAGATGCCAGGTATTGACCCTGCTATTTTCGTACATGAGATTAAGACATACCCCAGAGCTAAACCAGTCTGGCAGTGCCTTCATCCAGTCCACCCACGTAAAGCGGCGGCAATCAAGCTTGAGGTTGAAAAACTTCTCAAAGCTGGCTTTATTTATCCCGTGGCTCTGATAGAATGGGTTTCCAACCCTGTACCGATTGATAAGAAAGGTGGCAGTATTCGTGTATGTGTTGATTATAGGGATATTAACAAAGCGTGTCCAAAAGACAACTTTCCAACCCCTTTTGTCGACCAGATTGTTGATGATTGTGCCAGTGGTGAAATCTTCTCTCTCATGGATGGTTTCTCCGGCTATAATCAAATTAACACCGCTCCCAAGGACCAACATAAAATTGCTTTTATATGTCCTTGGGGTACTTTTTCCTATAGGAAACTCCCCTTTGGTCTTAAGAACGTTGGCACGACATTTCAACGTGCTATTCCTTATGCTTTTCATGATATAAATCATATCATTCAACCCTATTTGGACGATTTACCAGCTCATTCTTTACGCCGAGTCGATCACCCCACTCATCTCTGATCCATTTTCGTTCATTGTCGGTTCTATTGTATTCGTTTAAATCCTCATAAATGTGTTTTTTACATAGAATCCGGCCATCTTCTAGGTTTCATCGTTTCATGTCAAGGGTTCCAGGTAGATCCTCTTAAGGTTGAGGTGATTCTTAATTTCCCTCCTCCTTCTACACTACGCCAGTTGCAAAGTTTGCAGGGGAAAGAAAACTTTCTTCGTCGTTTCATCCCTAATTACGCCGAGATTACTCGTGGTTTTACACGGCTACTAAAGAAATATTCTGAGTTCGTCTGGGACACCGTTGCTAACAATGCTTTTGAGGCTTTGAAGTTATCCCTCACGCGAGCTCCGCTTCTCTTTCCTCCTGATTATAGTCGTGATTATTTTCTTTATCTTGCTGTCTCGGAGTATACCATTGGCATGGTTCTCGTCCAAGAGGATGATAAGGGCGACGAGCATGTTGTTTATTACTTGAGTCGAAGTCTCACATCCACTGAAATCAAGTATCAACATGTTGAAAAACTAGCCTTGGCTACCGTTCAAGCCATTCAACGCTTCCGACATTATATTCTCTCCAGGAAAACTACAGTGATTTCTCATTGCAACCCTATGAAATAAATTTTGACACGTCAATTGCTAGGGGGCAAGTACTCCAAATGGATTGTCATACTCCAAGAGTTTGACTTGGAATTCGATCGCACCACGTCTAAGAAATCCTTAGTTTTTGCTGAGTTAATATGTGATTTTCCTCACTCTGCCATGGAAAATGTAGCAGTAGATTCATTACCCGATGAATCTCTTTTCTTAATTAGTATTGACGATATTTGGTATGGAGATATCATTATATATCTCCAAACCTAGACTTTCTGGCCTACTTTGTCTAGCTCTAACGATGTCGCGTCCGTTATCAAGCACGTCAATACATTATTCTCGGCGGTACTCTTTACCGTCGGGGTATTGACTCTGTTTTTCGACATTGCCTAACTTTTGATGAAGCCGAGAAATCTCTAAATGACTGCCATTCCAGAGCATGTGGTGGTCATATGTCTAGGTATGCTACTGCCCAGAAGATATTACGCGCAGGTTATTTTTGGCCTTCCTTGTTCAATGACTTCATTACTATCGTCTAGAAATGCCATGCCTGCCAGACCTACAACCAGAAAATTCGGTCACATCTTGCTCCTCTTCATCCTGTGGGGGCATGGTTACATCATTGTAGTTGTTGATTACTTTATAAAATGGGCCGAGGCGATGCCAACATTCGATAATACTGGAAAGACTGCAGCGGTGTTTCTTTTTAACCATGTCATAGCTCGTTTTGGTGTTCCTCAAGCTATCGTTACTGATCACGGTAGTCATTTTAGGAATTTTATGATGTTTGAACTTATGGAAAAGTTGGATCTTTGTCATGATAACTCAACACCCTATTATCCACAAGCTAATGGCCAGGTCGAAGAAATCAACAAAGTTCTTATAACTATGCTTCGACGGATGATAGGAATTCATAAAACAAGCTGGCACACGATGTTGTTTTCGGCATTGTGGTCATACCGAACATCTGTTAAATCTGCTACGAGGTTTACGCCTTTTCGATTAGTCTATGGTGTGGAAGTCGTTCTTCCTATAGAATGTGAGATACCTTCTCTGAAGCTAGTTGTTGAACTCTTACCCAATACTTCTACTGACGAAGAACGTCTATTGTATCTGATGAGATTAGATGAGACTCGATGTGACGCCACTCTAGTAATAGAATCCCAAAAGAAACATGTCAAGGAACAGTATGACGCATGTCAAGCCTCGTGTTTTCTCTGAAGGTGATCTTTTTCTTCTCTATGAACAAGATCGAGAGGCGTTAGGAGCTGGGAAATTCGAACCAATGTGGCGAGGTCCTTATATTGTTCACCGAGTTTTGGAAAAAGGAGCATATGAGCTAGTCGATTATGATGGTATCCCTTTGAGTGAACCTAGGAATGGGTTGTACTTGAAGAAGTACTACGCATAAATCATTTGTGCAACATACTTGTATTTTATGTATCATACTTTGTGTGTGTTACTTTAGTTTGCTTTTTGATGTTATCTGGTCTCTACCCTTATGTGACGTTGTGTTTGATTGACAGATGTCGGAGTCTTCACTACTCTATATTGGCTTCGATGATGGTGCTAGACGTAGTACTCGGAACCTAGCTTCCACTGCATGGGCAATCTATGCCCCAACAAACGAACTTATATCTTTACGAGGTGTATGTCTTGGCCGTGCTACCAACAACATCGCAGAGTATAGCATCGTTATTGAATTATTGGTTGATGCTATCTCACTCGGAATTCATCATTTGGTTGTGCGACTTGACTCGCATCTTATAGTACTACATCTAAGTAATATCTACTCTATTCGAAGTCCTACTCTGTTATGGGTATATTTGCGGATTCGCCTCTTGGAATGATATTTTAATCACATTGAATATCAGCATATTCCTATATGTCTTAATACATTAACAGATGCATTGGATAATTATGTATTGAACAGACATTTAAACCATTTATAAATCAAACACATTAAAATTCACACAATATAAAGTAAACCGGTAGAATCCATTTGTATATATAATGATCAAAAGAGTTTGTTTTTTACAAAAAGTTTGTCCGAAGACCAAAATATCAAAAATTGAAGCTTATAGATTCTACAAAGTGACGTCACGAATGACGTTCACGGTAACACACAACTGCTCTAGCAATTCTATGGAGCAGTCGACCCATAGTTGTTGATACCCCTACAGTGTGACGTTGATCGCATCGTGGAACCTCTTCCAGAGTCATATCTGGAATGTCTGTTGTCAGGCCCTCTAAATTCTATTCCACCACCTGATAATCTTCGGCATACTGTGGTGTTGTTGCTGCTACCTCTCCTCGTCGCTGGATAGGAGAAGTTCCAGGAGGTCTATACGGTCCAACATCTTTGTTATCAACAAACATTTTTATGTTAGTCTTCGGATAAATATATAAAACCAAAAAAATTTGAATATGATTAAAATTCAAAAACATTTAAAAAGAGAAAATGCGTGTGCTTCTTACCGAGGTCTCCCCACTGAGCATCCTCAGGCAGTGATAAATCTGGATCACCTCTGAAATCCAACTTGGCATAAGCATAGTCATCGACCATCAGCATCTGGTTTTGGAGCCAGTCAAAGAAAATATCGTCATACTTGACGATTGGTCCTGCCACATGTCGGGCCATGAGCCAACACCACCTCAACATCCTTGGATCTCTAGGACCTAGGAAGTCCCACTCAACCTGTAGTCTAAATACGGGGACCCTCTCAAGGAAGAAGGACACCAACAAAGAACCATACCCAAATTGTTTCAATTCACCTCGCCTGCATTTAGTTAATTGCCTTTTGATACTGCGAAGCACAACATCCGCCCAGTTGAATACTCGGGGCTCAGTACACTCGATGGCGTACTGGAAGTAGCTCTGTAATTCCATATGCAGAGCAGAACTCCCATCCATCCGAGTGATAGTAAAGAGAATAGTGCGGAGGGTCAAGTCTTGTACCCCTCAGATAGAAACTTTTCCCTTTTTCCTCTCAACCTCTGGTACACAGTATTGATTGCAGTATTCACTCATCTTGAGGCCACCACATCTACTACCCGTCGGACTGACATGATACCCACGCCTGGACAACTCGATCAAAAAGTATATGTCCTCAATGTCTATGGACAAAGTATGAGCTCCTACATTGAAAACCTGCTGATCTGGGTCCCACATATGGACTAGATACTCCAGTAGTCTGACCTGGGCCCTCATGCCCGGGATGCGAAAGTATTTTAAGATCCCACAATCTCTCAATGCAGCTATAGTGGGAGGATGATTCTCAGCATTTTCATTATCCTCTTCGTGTTCTCGTTCTCACCACTCAAGCACCATGTTTGTGGTTATTTACCTGCACAAGGGACAAAAAGGAGGATTAATGATTTTATTCATGATATAAATCTTTTTCATTGGCTAAATATTTTAAAAAAAAATTGAGTTATGTGGTTCTCGCAGGTGACTCATTTACACAGTGCGAACACCTCACAGGTGGTTCAAGGCTCACTTGCAATAATGCATCGTTCTCGCAGGTCCCGTATGGGCTGCCTGCGAGAATGTCTATGTGCATATAAGGTTCAAAAACGAACTTGAAAATGAAAAAATAACCAATGAAATCAAAATTTTAAACCATGAAAATGTCAAGAATGAAGAGCTTACCTTAATGCTACAGACGGCTCGTCAAATGATCTCTTGTAGCTCCCGGAAATCAACGCCAAATTCGGAGGGTAAAAAGGGGGATTTTTGACTTCAATAGTGAAAATGTGAAATGATATGGTAAAAAATGACTATTTACTCATTAAATTTACTTTTTACTATGTCGTTTTGGTTTTTTTTTATGTTTATTTATTGATAAAACCTAATCACTAATATCAAGATAAGTGTAATGACTTGCAGGTATGATGACGTTGATAACAAAACACAAGGGTGTGGACATATTTTTCTTCATTATGGCGTGTTTTTGATTGTTTTTAGGGTTTTTACATAAAACCTCAAGCATCGTTTTTGTCCGTTCTTATGCTCATAAATATCAGAGAACGTGATCGAGAATAGTTTTATCACTTTTTCGGGCTAAACAAGGTTATACGAAAAAGGAACCCCCCTGGAGTCCTATTTAATCTCTTTTCAAACTCTCTAAACATGAAAAGATCGCCGAGCGACCTTGCTATTTTCACGCTCGCTAAAGTATTTGAAATACGCGTCTGGTGAGCGGTAATTTCTCTCTTTTTCGGTCTCGTCCAGACTATTTTACGAAAAAGGAACTGAGAGAGTTCTCTTTTAAGTGTTTTTCCAAACTCTATAATCTTGAAAAACCTTCGAGTTTACTATCTCTGGACTCGTTAAAAAAACATTGACAGACCCGTGATGGGACCGAACTACGCCTTCTTAGAGTTCGTTAAACATACTCTGAGGGACTCGTCCGAAGGATGAGCTTATATTAATAAGCATATGTGATCCTCTTCAAGCTTGCGTAAAAATAAAGAGGTACTTGCCAGAAATGGTGGGGGAAAATTTGGGAAAGGGATATGTTTCATCTTCGTATTGATTGGCAGTAAGTTTCGCTCTTGAACATGACACCCCCTATTCGTCATTTGAAGCTGGTTTGGGAAATCCATTTGTCTCTCATTCGATTTGCTACAAGGTCATTCCCTGTGTCGTCTTTGAGTCAATGCCACCAAATCATTGGTCGTGTCATTCATATGTTCAAGAGAAGTCCATCAAAAACCCATATTGAGTCGGCCATCTACAGTTATCCATTCTCTCTGTGTCGGCCTTCCCTGTGTCCAGTCTAATTTGCAACATGTTATGTTTCACTTTCAAACTATGTTACTCATTTCGTGTCATTGATGGGGGATACATTAAGGCCCTCCTGTGACGAGTTTTTTTCCCTCAACTTCAACTCATTATCTGGAATCAAGACTTAGAAATTATTTAGTACCTTGGAACTTGCATGCCTCAATGGAAAGTTTCCTCGCTTTCGATAGTCGGTTTACATCATTGACCCCTGATTGAGAGATTCCATCGAATGTTCGACATCAAATCATTTATTCACAGTCGATGGATTGTACTATAGTACCTTAGGAGTCATTGACATCAATGGTGATTTCCCTCGCACTTGTTAATGGTTTTATCATTGACCGGTAATCAAGTGGTTTCTACCATGTTCGACTTCAACACATGTAATCACATGGTTAGATTTGTACTTTGGGCGACGAGATTGAAGACCCTGGATATTATCTTTTTGATCCAGGTTGAATGGATTATGTATAACTTGTGACACATAGATCCACTGTGTATGTTTCGTGGCTATGTCGTCTTGATTTGAATTTTCTCGCATAGATCCACAGTGTATTCAGGTGGCTATGCTATATTTTGACGGCATGGATCCACAATGTACGATTGGTGGCCATGACCCATGTCTACAATGTCATCAGTCTGTGATCTGAGTATGGGAATGCCTACCTCAGAATTGATATATATGATACTCTGCAGATGCTTGATTGTTCGTAGGTTTCCGATTAGATGTGCTCCTGGTTCTCGACACACACATGCAGCTTACAAAGTCTATCGACTGTCACTGGTTCCAATCTCAGAATTTGGGGGGCATTCTGTTACCCATGATTTTGGTCGTCATGATGATGTATTGATTATGGTGTACTCAATCTCTTCATTAGAACTTTCTCCAGAGAAAAGTTACCTTCATCTCTTTTTAGAAATCACATTTTTTAGGAAGGTTCACAGGCTACCAATACATTTGCCTGCGAGAATGCATGATTCTCGCAGGTTGCTTTAAGCCAGGGTGTGAGAAGTTCGCACTGTGTCTAACTACTAGGGTGCGAACCCTTTCTAAAGAAGGGAAAATGATGAATTCTCGAAGCTTCTAGAAGGGAATCTTCTAGAAGGATGAGATGGCATTCGAATGGTTATCTAAGTACTGGCTTTCCTGATATTTTGGGATCATTCCTATCCAAGTAACTAATTCATTCTCTCTTATATATTGAGGGGATTCTCATGGAAGGGGTTAGAAAATAAACAAGCAAGAAGCTTATTGGAGAATTAGTGAAAGATTGTGTGAAGGACTGAAGCTACAGCAGCTAGAGAACTCCAGTAAGGTTATCAAAAGTGGTTGATCTTCTTCATGCAAGTGAGCAAGTGTGTGTGTCAGAGACAGGAGCCATTGAAAGGAGGTTTGCAACATCAAGGCTCAGGTTGTAATATTTGCTTGCTATCAATATAATACAGTAATATGTCCCTTTCCCATAAAGTTAAGTCTACTTTATTGTATAACTCCTTGATCATATACATCGATTAACTATTGAATATATTTAGTTGTTTTTACTTCAATTGGTTTGAGTTGTTTTGGTCTTGACGACACAAGAGCATTGGAGTGAAGCTGGAACAACAAATACCTAAGGAAGCGATCATAAGGTATGTTCATGATTCTTGCCTCCTATTTCATTCAATAGTTAAAATCTAGGGAAAGAGTATTATTCTGTCTTGCTTTGTTCTAGATCCAGGTGGATCTAGGGAGATCGGTTTGTGTCCGCACTTACAGATTTATCCAATAACACCTTGGCTTCTACCCATTTTGTTACATAGTTTGTGCAAACTAATATGTAATTTTTTTTGCAGGACATGGGATTGATAGGTCCTACAAAATCTAAGGCCCATTTTTCAAAGGGTTCGATTACTACTTGGGCTTGGAGTGGCATTTCGTCGACTATTGTAGGTTTTCCCATTCTTTGGCAATCATCACAGCTGGCCACATATTTATTTGCATCTTTGAAGATGTTTGGCCAATAATAGCCAGACTATAGGATTTTGTAAGCTGTCCTTTTGTCAGCAAAGTGGCCTCCACATGGGCCATCATGGCAAGCTCTAAAGATATCCTGCATTTCATCTTCCCAGACACATCTTCTGATTACCAAATTAGGTCTCATTCAGTATAGGGTATCCTCATGCCACATATAATTGGCACTTAGATGGATAATTCTCTATTTTTCTCTGAATGTCATACCTTGAGGAAGATTGTCGGTTACCAAATAGTTGGCTACGTCTACATACCAAGGGGTGAAAGTAGAAATGGAAAATAAATTCTCATCCAGAAAATCATCGTCTACTGGAGTACTGTCACCTGTATGGATAAGCCTAGAGAAGAAATTAGCAACCAATTTGTCTCTTCCAAACCTATCTATGATAGTGACATTGAATTCTTGTAGTAACAATAGTCATCTAGTTACTCTAGCATTTGAAATAGGTTTATTCATTAGTAATCTGATAGCTGAGTGGTCAGTGTGTACAAAAACTTCATATCATGTTATATAGTGTCTAAACTTGTTGATGGCATGTACTACTGATAAACATTCTTTTTATGTGACAGTATTTTTTTCTTTAGCAGGTGAGAGGTTCTTACTAACAAAGTATATAGTATAAGGAATATTCCCTTCTCTTTGTCCTAATACAGCTCTCAAAGCGGTATCTGAGGCAGCTGTGAAGATATGGAAAGGAAGAGACCAGTTTGGACCTCTCAAAGCAGGGGCACTTGAAAAAAAAAAAATTTAAATTTCAAAGGAGATTTGGCATTGCTCATCCCAACAGAATTCAGCATCCTTCATTAGAAGTTTGAAAAGGGGGGCAGCTAGGTTTGTAAAATTTTGAATAAACCTCCTATAGTAGTCAGCATGCCCTAAGAAACTTATGATTTCCTTTTGTGAGCTAGGGATCTTAATTTGGGAAATAATGTCAATTTTGGCAAGGTCCACTCTTATTCCTGTACCGAAGATGTGGTGACCTAGAAAAATTCCTTCGGTAAGCAGCATTCTCGATTTTTTGTGACTAAGTGAGAGGTTGGTCTCTTTACATCTAACCAGTACCTTCTTCAAATTATCCAATGCCTGTTGGAAATCATCCCCATATACCATGAAATCATCCATGTAGACTTCCACACAATCATTGGTCAAATCGGAGAAAATAGCCAAGAAATCCCTCTGAAAGGTAGCAGGGGAATTACATAACCCAAAGGGGAGAACCCTATAGGCATAGGTTCCCCAAGGACAGGTGAATGTGGTATTATCCTAGTCTTCTGGTGAAATTTGTATTTGGTTGTAACCAATAAACCCATCCAGGAAAGAAAAATACCTCTTCCCAGATAAAGTGTCTAAGACCTAATCTATGAAAGGTAAATGGAAGTAGTCCCTATAGGTGGCCTTGTTTAATTCTCAAAATTCCACATAAATCCTCCATTTCCCATTTTTCTTTGGTACAATAACTAATGGGGAGACCCATTTGCTATCTGATATAGGGTAAATGAAATTGGCTTGTAGGAGTTTTTGGAGTTCTTCCTTTACTATATCTTTCAAGGTTAGGTTCATTCTTATTTGGGGTTGTTTGACAGGTCTGATCTGATCATTAGTGTAAATATGATGCATACAGGTATTTGGGTGGATCCCTTTCATGTCAGATTAATCCCATGCGAACGCATCAGATTTCCCTTGAATCATTTGTATCATCTTTTGTTGTTGATCCGTTTCTAGGCTAGCATTGATATATAAGGACTTTCCAGGACTGATTTCAACAGTTTAGACAAATGATTCCCTCCCTTCCTCTATTTTTGAAAGAGTGGCTATTGTAGAAGTGGGAGGGTGCCAAATTTCTTAAAATTCAGGGCTAAAGATGTGTGTGTAGTTAGGGAAAGATTGGGGATAGTCAACGCATGTCGAAGCAGCCAAGAATAGAATTAGGATTTGTTCTTCAGAGTGATATTATACTCCTTTTACTTGTTCAAGTGTCAACAAGGGCTGAGTACAGTCCTCCTCCCCATAGGGATTCTCCAACCAGAGAGGAACTTCAATGGTTGGTTGGGCGGGGGAAAAAAGGATAATTTTTTGACTTTGAGTACCATTGGAAATTGTCATTTCTCCATATCAACAACTGATGAATGCATCGGCAGTGGCCAACCAAGGTTGGTCGAGTACCACTGGGTGTCCTGGTTTGGGGGATTTGGGATGGATTACCAAGAAATCCACAGGGTATTCCCAAGAGGCCAATTCCATTGTCATATCATCTAAACTTCTTGTTGGGGTGATGATTGATTTATATGCAAGCTCTAGCAAAGTTTGTGTAGGTCTTAAGTGATCTAACTACAGTGTTTACTAACATCGCATTTATTTCTGCCCCTAGATAAATCAATGTGTTAGGTAAGGAAATGCCATTGATTTCTATGGTTACCATTGGGTTCCCTGGATCACTATACTTGGAAGGCATTTCTGTTATAAATTTGGATAACTGCCCTACCACTCATATGATAGGAGGTTCCTTCCTCTTTCTCCCTAGATTTTTAATGCAAAGGTCCCTTACAATTTTAGCATAGATAGGTATGTCTTTAATGTCCTGTAGTAGTGTGATGTTTACCCATATGTTCTAAAGTTCAGTCTCTAGATTATGTTCTAGAGGTTCCTCAATTTTCTTTACAAGCAGCCTTTCGGGGTAAGGGGGATTTATTTTATGGGGTGTTTCTACTACAAGGGAGTTGGGAGAAGGATTTTCTTGTGGTACTGGAGTGTTTCTTTCTTCATTCAAAGGATTAGTCGTCTGTTCTTCTCTTTGAACTGTTTGGACATCTATTTGTTCTTCTTGGTTTGTGTGATTATGCACTTGTTCTTCTTGGATGACCATAGTGGGATTTGTTTTGTTTACAATCCTTCCTAATATTAATTCAATTCCATTAAATGAAGTTGGCGTTATTAAATATGTAGGAAAGGTTTGTACTTCAACATTTTGTATAGGTTGTGTCGGTCTGTTATTTGGGTTAGGGATAGGTTGTGTAGGAATAGGGGTAGGCCGAGGAGGATTTTGGATGGGTGCAGCTTGCATTGGTTGCTGCATATTTGGATTCATGGGTAGTACAAGTTGTTGTTGTAATTGTGGAGGAAGAAGAGTAGGGGGGTTAAATCATGGGAGCAACTATGAAATATTCGAAGGATATTGTGGATAGGTGGGAAACGTTGTTGGTTGGAAGGGGGCATTCCCATATACAGGTCCTCTCCACCCCTGTTGCCAAGGTTGGGTTTGTGTCGACCACTGAGGATAAGACATGGGGGGGTATCCATTGTTGTTGGGGGTATTGTGTAATTGGGTCGACAAACATGTTGGGGTTTTGTTGTCTCCATGGTATCCTAGGGGGGTAGGATGTCTCAGGTTCTCCTCCTGA
>ML796793.1:157806-171273 GCA_009831015.1 Picea engelmannii | reverse complement strand
CAACAGTTCTGCCGACAAATGAAAGAGCAATAAAACTCGAGAAAAATAATTCCAAAGCCACAAATGCACTTCTGAATGGTCTTTGTGAATCAGTATACACCAAAGCTATACATTGTAAATCGGCTAAAGATATTTGGGACAAGCTTCAAAATATTTATGAAGGAGATTCAAAAGTCAAAGTAGCAAAGCTTCAAACTTACAGAGGTCAGTTTGAACAACTAAATATGAAGGAAGACAAGAATATTGTAGATTACTTATTACGAGTCGATGAAACAGTAGATGCAATCATAGGATTGGGAGAATAAATTAAAGAATTTGTAATTGTTCAAAAGGTACTAAGATCTCTTCCTATGAGATTTGATCCTAAGATATCAGCACTAGAAGAAAGACAAAATCTAGACTCAATAAGCATGCATGAACTACATGGAATCTTCATAGCATATGAAATGCGAACTGAACAAGAAAATCCAAATATAAAAGAAGAATATTTCAAAGCATCCAAAAGGTCAAAGAAAAAGGAAAAATAGCATAGCAGCAATAATGACATCTCAAAAGATGATGAAGAAATGGCCAACTTTGTCAAAATATTGAACAAAGGAACCAACGACAAATATAAAGGTAAGTTTATATTGATTTGTTTTAATTGTGATGGTATTGGTCATTTTGCTAACAAATGTACTCATAAGAAAAATAAGATGAATGATAAAGATTACTCAAATAGAAAACAAACATATAAAGGAAAATTAACCACAAAGAAAGCTTTCAAGAAAAGCTTATGCACCAAACAATACATCTTCTCATCAGATAAAGACAAAGTCACTGACACTGAAATAGAAAGAGTTATATTCATGGCAGTATAAGACTCTGATAAAGAAGACACCAAATAACAATATGAAGAGGAAGAAGTTGACTACCGAGAAGAATTGTCGTGTGCCATAGAAGTTATAAGAACAGAAAATAAGAAAAACAAGAAGCTACAAGCAGAACTAGAAAATAAAGAAGACACTCAAGAACTAGAACAAATGATCACAAATTTTAAGGTTCAAATAGAAGAAGATAAAAGAATTGAAGAAGTACTCAAAGAACAGATAGAAGAAAGAGACAGGATCATTAAAAATTTGGAAGAAGATATTGTCACATTAAGAAAGGATCTTCAAGAGAAAAATATGCAAAACAACTCAAAAGTTTTGGATAACATTATCAGCAGTCAAAATCCTCATCATGACAAGTCCAAACTTGGATACAATCAGACATAAAATGGATCAAGCTCCAAAACAAAGAACAAGAAACATATCCAAAAAGCTACGCAGAAACAATCAAAGGGGGTATGAAGACCTACAAACAAGATTACAGGGACACTCCTCCACCGAGAAGATTCATATTTCATAATCAACGATCGATTGATAGGCCTCAGGAAGAAGAAGGATCCATAAGAGAAACTTCTTTTAGAATATCTTCAACTCCCAGGTATCAAATTATATTTTTTGGTTTATGTTATGCATGTAATAATTTTGAACATAAAGCTATGAATTGCAGAGCTAACAGTAGGAACATAAACAATTTTTAAAGTCATACCCAAAAGGGATATCAAATAAGGCCCAGTGAAACACAAAGAAGAAGTTACAACAGGTTTGAATCATTGAGCACTGAAGTGGAATGATACAAGTGTAACAACTTTGGACACATGGCCAAATATTGCATAATTATATTTCCTCCTATAGAACCACAAAAAAACTACAACAGTCATAGACAGGAACCTCAGAAGAGAACATGGATAAAAAAGAAAAATCAGTATAGCAATGAAAAATGCACACTCACTCTACAAGCTAAGAAGAAGAAACGTGGTTGGTATGTTGACAGTGGTTGTTCAAAACACATGACAGGTGATAAAGACATGTTTCTTACATTAAGAAAGGAAAGAGATGGATCATTCTCCTTCGTAAATGATGATTCAATTAAAATCATTGGAAAAGGCACAGTCAGAATTGGAAACAAGAATACCAAGGCGGAAAATGTTCTACTAGTAGAAGATATGAAACATAATATTCTAAGTGTGAGTCAAATGTGTGACCAAGGTCATAAAGTTACTTTTGATTCACAAAAGTGTGAGATAAGAAAAGAAGGTTCATGAAAATTGATTGCAACAACTGCAAGTACTTCAAGCAACATATATGTATTAACTGAAATTGAAAATGAAAAGTGTTGTCTAGGAAAGGAAGATGAAAGTTAGCTATGGAATAGAATAATGGGTCACATACACTTTGATAACCTTGTCAAAGTCAACAAAAAGGAAGCATTTATAGAAATGTCCTAGATTACGAAACCAACCAATATTTTATGCAAGCATTGTCAACAAGGAAAGAAAAAAAAGACCAGGTTTAAATCAAATGAATATTCAATGACACGACCACTGGAAATTGTGCATATTGATCTAGTTGGACCAACTACAATAAAGGGTTTAAAAGGTGAGAAATAATTTATGTTATTAGTTCATAATTATACAATAATGACTGCAGTTTTCTTTCTCAGGAATAAGTCATAATCTTTTGAAAACTTCAAGGTCTACAAGGAAATGGTTGAAAATGAAATGGATTCAAAAATCGAAATTTTTTTGATCTGATAATGGAGGAGAGTTCACTTCAAAGAAATTTATGGACTACTGCAACATGTATGGAATAAAAAGGCAATTCTTTGTTGCTAACACACCTCAACAAAATGGAGTTGTTGAAATAAAGAACATGACAGTACAGGAAATGGCTCGAACAATGTTAATGGATTCCAAATTGACAGATATCTTTTGGACACATGTAGTGCATACAGCGGTTCACATTCAAAACAGATTAATTCTCAGAAACAACACTAACAAAACTCCCTACGAGATGTGGAAAGGAACACCAGCAAATGTGAAGCACTTCAGAGTATTTGGAAGAAAATGCTACATCAAAAGAGAAGATGGAAGAATGGGAAAGTTTGACTCTCGTGTGGACAAATGAGTACTTTTTGGTTACTCAAGTACAAGGAAAGAATACAAGTGTTACAATCTGAGGTTGAACAAAGTTGTGAAAAGCATCAATGTAACAATTGATGAAACAAGTGGAGGGGAATTAAAGGAACAAGAAAATGAATCAATGAAACAACTTTACGAAGAAGATGAAGAAGAAGTAGAAGGGGAAGATGAAGAGGATCATACAGAAGTAGAAGAGAAAGTTTAGCAAGTGCCTCCAAAGACACCTAGAAAACGAGTACAGAAGAATCATCCTTCAGATCAGATTATCGGAAACAAAGATGCAGGAATTGAGACTAGAAGAAGAAATAGGTTCACCAAAACAAATGCACCTAGAACAAATGCACCTAGCACTCTCATATATGATTGAACCAAACAATTTTGAAGAGGCCAGCAAGGATGAATTTTAGAATAAGTCCATGGATGAAAAATTGGATCAAATAGAGAAGAATGACACTTGGGAATTGGTTCCAAGACCAAAGAATAAGAATGTGATTGGCACAAAGTGGGTATTTAGAAATAAATTGAATGAATATGGACAAGTTATAAGGAACAAATCTAAATTGGTATGTAAAGGATATGCACAGGTTGAAGGAATCGACTTTGAAGAGACATTTTCCCCAATTGCCATAATGGAAGCAATCCGATTTTTTTTAGCTTATGCTTGCTCCAAGAATATTGAAGTATATCAAATGGACATAAAATCATCTTTTCTAAATGGGGAAATTGAAGAAGAAGTATACATTGAACAACAAAAAGTATTTCACTTTTCAGAGAACACAAATTATGTGTGTAAATTGAAGAAGGCCTTGTATGGTATAAAACAAGCTCCTAGAGCATGGTACTCTAGATTGGATAAATGTCTACAGCATTCAGAGTTCAGAAAAGGAAGTGCGGAAAACAACCTCTAAATCAAGGTAACTCAAGATAGTATTTCATTAATTGAAGTTTATGTTGATGATATTATTTTTGGAAGCAATGATGACAGGCTAAGCCAGAAATTTGCAAAGGATATGCAGAATGAATTTAAAATGTCATTACTCGGAGAACTATCCTTATTTTTGGGTCTTCATATATGTCAAAGCAACCAAGGAATTTGTATTTCTCAAACTAATTATATCAGATAAATGCTAAAGAGGTTATGAATGGAATATTGCATACCAGTTACCACTCCTATGCAAACTAGTTGCAAGTTGAGCAAAGATGATGATTCAAAGTCTACAAACCAGAGGAAATACAGATCAATGATTGGAAAATTACTATATGTGACAGCATCCAGACTAGATGTAATGCAAGCAGTTGGACAAGTGGCATAATTTCAAGCAGCGCCAAAGGAAACACATGTCGTAGCAGTGCAGAGGATTTTCAGATATCTCAAAGGAACAAAAGAGTTTGGATTATGGTATCCAAAAGGAAAGGATCTATCACTTATTGCTTACACAGATGCAGATTGGACAGGTTTCATTGATGACCGACAAAGCACCAGTGGATCAAAATTCTACGTGGGTGAGTGTTTAGTATCATGGCTAAGAAAGAAACAATCATAAGTATCCTTATCTACAACCGAGGCAAAGTATATTGCAGCAACAACATGTTTTACATAGGTTCTATGGATGAAACAAACTTTGATAGATATACAGTTTGAGTATGATGAGCCCACTCCAATATATTGTTATAATACAAGATCCATCAGTATCTCAAATAACCCAGTGATGCACTCCAAGACAAAGAACATTCCAATCAAGTATCACTTTATACGGGAACCGGTTGTAGAGAAGAACATCAAAGTTGAATATGTGGGAACAGAGACTTGAAGTAATTGAGTATCTTCACCAGAGCCTTAGAGTAATTTATAATCCAAAATGAATGCTTTTGAATGTTTATCTTATATGTCTTAGATTTACATGAGGAAGAACCATAAAGAGGAAAGTTCAGGTCAGGAGATCAATTTCAGGAAGAGTTCAGTCAGGGGGAGTATCCCCAAGGATAGTTCAGTTAGGGGGAGCAACCCAGGATGGAAATATACCTTTTCCATTGATGAAAAAGGGGAAGAGATTTATCAGATGCAAAGGTAAATGCTTGGAGAAATAGAACAGAGGCATTGTTCCAGGGGGAGTGATGGTCACAGAGGGAGTGATGGTTATAGGGGGAGCATGAGTGATATGACTTCATTATTGCATCAGAGTTTTGGTATAAATTCCAAAGGGGGGTATTATTGATTAATTGGGTTGGTCATCATTGATTTCAACCCTCAAAGAAAGTTCGATAGTGAATTTCGATAGCACAACGGTTTGGGTAATAGACCCAAATTTGTTTGATGGATAATGGTATGAGTTTTGATATATTTGCAGGTAAAACTATTATAGATGGATAGTACATGTCATTACATTTCTGGAGGCATGTGGAATGTCACATAAATCCTCACGGTTAGAGAGTTATGGCCATGTGAAGTTGGATAACCTCCATGAGTCATCTAGAATCCCCAAAAGGTCAAAGTAGTCAAAGTGTTTGGAAAGAAGAAATTATTTAAATAATAAAGTGAAGTGATGAGTGTACTATAAGTCAAAGAGGATGCAAAATAAATTATTTAAATAATAAAGTTAATGGATAACTTACTAATAATGGAAAGTGGTTAAGTTAAGTGGACAAGTGGTTATAAGTGCGTTAACCCTAAAATAAGGAAATTGGGTTAAGATGGTTAAAAGGTTACCCCTTGAGGATGCTACATGAAATTATAAATAAGAGGCAAGGCTCTCTCATTTAATCACACTTGAATATCATTGAATATCTATTTTAGTGAAAGGTTATTTGGGAAGCTATTATTGATAGAGAAAAGTATGGCAGGAAAAGTGCGGTAGAAAAACTGCAGTAGAAAAAGTGCGACAGAAAAAGTGTGGTAGGAAAAATGCAGCAGAAAAAGTGCGGCAGAAAAATTGCAGCAAAAAAAGTACAGCAGGAAAAATGCGGCAGAAAAAGTGCAACAGAAAAATCACAACAGGAAACGTGCAAAAGAAAAACCGCAGCAGAAAAAGTGTGGTAGAAAAATCGCAACAATGGATTCGTGGCAACAAAACGCTACAAGAATAAAAAAGAGTATGGTTTTCATATGTGTAGTGTTGAATTTATGAATCAAGTTGAGGGTTTGCCTTGTAAATATGTTGGATTCCCTCTTGGGATTTTATGGCTTGTTGTAGAGTTGATCTGAGGCAGATCTATTGAAGTTTAGTATTGGTTCATGTTTGAGGGATTTTGGTTGAGGTATGTTGTTGAAGTTATTGGTACAGATAGAGGTTGTATAATAGTGAGGTTCTAGCACATGGTTTGAGGTACAGACTTGTGGTATAGTGTTTGAGGTATATGTGATCAGATCAGATTTGGATGATGAAATTGATGAGGAATTTTGGTTGAGATACATGTTGGGTACATGGTTGAGACAAGTAGTTGATGAGTTGGCACATACATGAGGTGTATAGTTGATGATGTTAGTACATATTTATGAGTCATATTTTATGTATATTTGATGCATGATTGGTACATATTTTGTGCATGGTTGATGCACTTGTTGATGGTACAGGTTGAGGTACAGGTTGGTGCATGGTTGATGCACTTGTTTATGGTACAGGTTGATTGGTATAGGTTTACAATAGTATATCTCACAGTGATAGTGTGACAGTGGTTCCATCATTCTACTTCTATGTCAGGACTATTGGACATGGCAAGGACAGGTGGTTGTAGCCACCTTCTAGTTGTAGTTGGAGAACATAGATGGTTGTAGCCTCCTTCTGGTTGTAGCCATATAATAGGGGAGTTGGAGATTCCCTCAGGTTGTAGCCTCCTTCCAGTTGTAGCTGGAAAACAAAGGAATTTGTTGCTTTCAATGAATGTAACTCTTAAATACATATAAGAAAAATAATTATGTGGTTTTCTCCCGCTTTGGGTTTCCACGTAAAACACTGGTGTATTGTGTATGTGTATGATTTCTCATTTTTTCATTGTTTATTTACTCTGAAACTATTGGATGATAATGCTACATTGATATAACACTTGCATTTTTTGGTTGAAAAGGATTGGATTTCTATATTATTGATTCACCCCCCCCCCCTTCTCAGTAATCCAACATGTAGGGTCAACCAACTAGTTTAGGGTTAGGTCCTTAAATTAGGTTGGAGAGGAAACTCTTCAAGGTTGTTAAATCAAACATTGGATTCTGAGTTAGGGAGTGCTTAAGTCTAGTGTCGCAAAAGTTATCAGGGACCCCCCTCTAACATAGGGGATAAACACTAGGTCACATGAGGAAAGGCAGTGGATATAAACCCTCCAAAGTTGGATTGAACGTAGTGGGGAACGCATATTGAGGATTTGTCTTGGGAGTACTACTGACTGCATTTTCCTATGGAAATTCGTGGACCTCGAATATGTTCGAGATCCTTTGTTGTATTATGGAACATTTTCTCTCGATACCCTTGATAGGTTTCAAACTTGTTATCCTGCTCACTGTGATTTGCCCAAATGTTGATTGTACCCACATGGTGATTGACTGTGATCTGGCAACTTAGTTGCCCATATTCTAGGTACTTACATAGGTGAATATGAGGGTATACCATGGTACCTAGGGCAGACATCGGATCATGCTTCGCAAAGTATACTCGGAGGGTGCTTCTGTGTTCAAGTTGCACTTACACTAGCTAGTTTCTCTAGTGTTGATTGGTGTAATTGTCCTTCCTACTAGATAGTCGACTGCTTGATTTGTCTTTTAGGAAATTTTTAGTGTGTGATTGGTGTTTAAATGCTAGTTAATCCTTACTGTGTCAATTGATCATTTCACAAGGTGGAAGATCAACAGCTCCTTCGATCACGAAGGCTTCAGGGCATGTCGTCAGTTACATTAGAGCCACCTTCTCCACCATTACAGAAAATACTTGACCAACAAGGGTCATTCGAAGAAACTGGGTTGCAGGAAACTATGCATGAGCCTGCTCTGCAAGGAGACTATTCGAATCTGTAGGAACCTATTGTTTCTGAACTTGAGGCAGAATCTCTTGGGCTAGCCAATCGTCTGATCACTGACTTGTTGGTGTTGATCTTGATATAAGTTTTCCCTCCTGAGGTGACACCTTCTGAGCACCAGTTAGTTTTACAAGCGGCAATGGAATCAAATGTTGCTACTTCGTCTGGGAGTCCTCATACTTCCATTACGGTGTAACACCCTGTTTCCCCCAGTTTGTAAAAATAACTGGAGTGGCCAAGAACTGTGGCAAACTCATGAATGTGAATATGTGATGTGAATGGACCTTATGGAAAAGGTCAATAAATGTGAATAACATTATGAATTTATATTGCAGGACTGTCGAGAGGGGATGTGTAGAAAAAGAGACCATGATGGTGGTGGAAGGCACCTGGAAAGGTGGAGTTAACTTCCACCGAGAATTAATACCGTATTTGGACTGCACTTGCCCGGAGAACCAAAAGCAGCTCGTTGGCCCTGAATTAAATGTCTCATCGGCTGGAAGGTAGATGGCTCCTCAAAAATTTAATGATGGATGGGGAGGTGAACTGCCTATCCGTAGAGCCATCATGACTGACCAAGCATGAGGGAAATCGCGCCACACGCAACCTCGCAAGACAATAAGGCGTGGGGTAGAAGCGATTAGGGGAAGACGCGAGGGGAGAACTCTGGAAATACGCAGAGTAAGTGATAGCAGAGAGGAAGGAGAGTAACCTTCACTCCTGGTCACTGGCAGACAGAGACACATTCTCACAGCATCGTGGTCTCAGTTCGGGGGTGGCTAGTGGTAAATCTGTTGGGAGTTTCTAAGCCTACGGTTGGGTGGAAATGAGCACCCCTCTCAGCAGTTTCATAACCCCTGGTGTTATTTCTGATAAGTGCTCTGCCTCTGGCATCTTGAAATATATATATATATATGTGTGTGTGTGTGTGTGTATGTGTGTGTGTGTTTATTCTGATGATTATGCCCATAAGCTGTGAAACTGTGAATGAATTCATTGTAAGAATGTATGTAGGATGTTTTGATCAGTACTAGTAGTTGTATATTTGTATGGAAGAGACTACATATGGCATATGTCCTCATGAATTTTTATTTACATGCGTACTGATCTAATTCAGACTTCATGTCTGGTTCTCGGGTGGACGATAATACCCTTATCTGCCTCAGATAGTACCCTAAGTAAATCTTCCTATAGAGATACCCTCCTTGAAAAGCCCATCAAGAACCCGGAAAGTAAATGTGAAGGCGTAAAGCCTTAGTAACCCTGCATGAGGAGAAACGATCCTCTTGAAAACCTGAGATGGCAGCATAAGGATGGAATATCGAATCAATGGATGAGATTCCATCTGGAGATCTGTGGTCACTCACGATCATCAGATCGGAAGGAGAAGATGGAGTGTTAAGTGCCTTAACCTTGATAGGTGGTGATCGACGGACGATATTTCGTCGGGGAATCTGCGGTCACCCACGACCGTTGGATTAGTAGGAGAAAGTAGGGCATTAAATGCCTTACCACTTTGTTTTCTTGTGTCTTCGTGGGTAGCGAAGATTTTAGGACCGTAGATCCCCAAGGTCCATCAGAGTATCCAGACCATGGATCTTTCCACGTTCAGGAAGTCGTGGGAGAGCCCACAAGTTAGGAATCTGTCTCAGTCGTCAGATCTCGACTGAAAAACACGATAGTCTTTGGATCTGTCAGGAGATACCTGAGGGTTAAGACCCCAATGTATAGGGGTGGAAAACCCTGGGATAGATCTGAGCCATCCGATTAACGAAGGCCACGTGTCGTAAGATCTCCCATTTTGGGAAATTAGGAATCGCGAGATCGGGAGTCCTGGTGACAAGGGGTCGTGACTTTCCATGGTGGAAACCCTGGAGTATTTGTGGACCATCCGATTTAAGGAGGTGACGTGTTGAGAGATTACCCGTTTCGGGAAATCGTGGATCGGGGATTCAGGAGTTCCGCTGACAAAAACTCGGGCTCTTGACTTGACAAATCCCGACCCATAATGTTGAGACGATAGCATGTGGCTAAGTCTCGATGAATGGACAAGATTCCTTTGGGAAATCTCAGAGCTTGTAACGACCGTCCGATGTGAGGAAGAGATGTCAGTTTTACACTGGGGTGCGAATGCGCATTAGGGTAAGTAGCGAGTAGATCTGGATGGCCAGAGTCCACCTGCCCAGATCTATGGCTGAGGATGCATTCCGGAGCCCCCTTGTCATTTTGCCTTTAATGGGGGGGGGGGTCCGGAATTGGACGTGCAACTCTCAAATGGTCAAGATTAATTCACCATGATCAACGGTGCTCAGGTGAATTCTGGACCCTCCTTGCCATTTTTCCTTTAATGAGGGGGGGGGTCTGAAATAGTGTGGCGTGTGAAATGGGGCCCCCTCCTGTCTTGTTGACTACCGTGTCACAATTCCCCTCTGCCACCTGTACTCCACTTAATCGTGTGACGGGTCATGTTCTCATTGGTTTTTCTCTACCCCTGTTGGGATTTGTTCCTATTGGCCATTTGCTAACCCTGTAGGGATTCGTCCCTATTGGTCGGTCACTAGCCCTGTCGGGGTTCGACGGTTGTAGAGTCGAACGATTCGACATCATTGTAGCACTGAGGCTCGAAATACAAAAGACACTGCATTTATTTGAACTGTGATCATGACCCGCGATCACATGGGAACAGAGAGAGAAAGAGATAGCTTGCACTAAGCCTCCATAGGTAATTTAGGGGTTTGATTCTGCGAAAATCAACAAAAAATTTGATTGAGGTAGTAGGTATGTGACAAAGTGGTATCAGAGCATGGTTACAACACTCGGCTTTATTGGGCTCATGAACGAGTTGATCATAAGCTCCGTTCGAAGCACTCCTACGAGGAGTAACCCCCTAATTTAACTCTCTTGTCCAGGATTAAAACTCAGAAACGAGAACCCGACTGTGTATGCATGTGAAAGAGTTATAAATTTTTGCGCAGATCATAAAATGTATTTAACTCTTGACTAATAACCAGCGTTTTTCTTTTCACCCAAGCAGAAGATCAGCTGTGGGAAATTATAGACACAGAGAATGGTGACTCTCCGAGAGATGGGAGAAGGCTCCTGCAATAAAGACGAAGAGTCTGACGAAAGAAGAGAAATAGGAACCCCTCTAGATCTAACTGAGACTGTGAGGAGTCTCATGGTTGAATTGCAAAGATGCAAGGCTGACAATGAAAGGATGATGAAAGAGCAAGAAAATAAAACTGAAATTAATGCAATTTTACTACAGAGCTTATCTGACCTACAGCGAAAAATGCAGCATGAACCCGAGATGCATAAACGTGACCGTATCAGTGGCCATACTGAGAGGAGCACCTCAAGAAAGGTCCATACCAAAGGTAAAGGACCAGTGCCAGATGATTCCATAGAGAAGGAAGCTAGCGATTCAGAAGGCTCTTCCAGCAGCAGGACCAGTTCCTATTCTCGAAGAAAACGAAAGAAACAAAAGACTTCCAAGGGTCATAAATTTGAAGAATTCAAAAATTCCAAACCCCCCTCATTCGACGGTGATATAAAGAAGGGAGAGGAAGCCGAGGCCTAGCTACTTGGACTGAAGAAATATTTTAGAGTCCATGATTTTTCAGAAAATTTGAAGGCCCGAGTGGCCACTTTCAATCTGATTGGAAAGGCTTCCATCTGGTGGGAAGATCTTAAGAATATGAAAGGGGTCCATGAGGAGGACCTGTCTTGGAAACAGTTTGAAAAGTACTTCCGGAAGAAGTATTTGTCGGAAAGGTATTTTGACGAGAAGGCTAAAGAGTTTTATGAACTCAAATTGGGACAACTCACTATAGAGGAATATGTCAATAGATTCCTCGAGTTATTGAGATATGTACCCTACATCAAAGAAGAGAAGGCGAAGGCGCAACGCTTCATCAGTGGGATACCCAAGGAATACCGGAACCGAATCGAATTCGATGAGCCAAATACCTTAGAAGACATTATTCGAAAAGCAACATATTGTCATGAACAATATGGACACCGGGCAGAGTCTCGTGGAGACTGGAAACAGAAGAGTGGTTCGAGATTTCAGAAAAAGGGGATCAAATCCTCAGAATTTAAGAGCTACAAGAAGAACCCCAGAATGAACTTTCCAACCCAGAGTGTACTCCAGCAGAACTTTCCATCGTCAGACGGAAATAAAACTTCTGGACCTATACCAGTAAAGACTAATAACCCAAAGAAATAACCTCTAAAATGTTGGGGTTGCGGAGAAGAGAATCTCCTAAGAGATTGTCCACACCGACAACAGAATAGTCAAAAATTTTATAACATTCAGGAAGCTCTCACAGTCAATGATGTGGCAAGGAGTGTGTCACAGATTTATGCAACATTGGATAATAACCAAGCTGACCACCAAGCTTCAGTGGTGGAAATAGAAGGTATGATTTTCAACCATCTAGTGTCTGTTTTGATTGACCCTGGTTCAAATTTGAGTTATATAGCCCCTAAAGCTTTTGATAAGTGTAAGCTACAGCCATGAAAGCAAACTAAGCCATGGTTGGTACAGTTAGCCACTGGCACCAAAAGAAAGGTAGTAGAGGTCATACCAGCCTGCCAATTAATGTTGAGTGAATTCCCCACCCAAGCAACCCTTAATGTATTACCCCTGGGATCATACGATCTGTTGATTGGTATGGACTGGCTGGACACCCATAAATCCAGACTGGACTATTACCATAAAACCTTAGAATGTGTGAGCAAAGAAGGAAAAAGGATAACCCTTCAAGGGATCCGAAAACCGGTCTTGGTGAGGCAGATATCAGCCCTGCAAATGAGAAAGTATTGTCGAAAGGGATGTCCCCTATATGCAATACAGGTGTTGAAAACAACCGAAGGTGCTAAACCCAGCCCTGATGATCACCATGTCTTGAGAGAATACAGATATGTGTTTCCGGAAGAGGTACTGAGTCTACCTCCGAGAAGAGATATTGACTTCTCAATAGAGCTCGCACCAGGAGCGGTGCCGGTGTCTAGGGCACCCTACCATATGAGCACACCTGAGTTAGTAGAACTCAAATTACAATTGAAAGAAATGATGGATAAGGGTTATATTCGACCTAGCATGTCCCCATGGGGAGCACCAGTCATGTTTGTGAAAAAGAAGGATGGCACCCTTAGACTGTGTATAGATTATAGACAACTCAATAAAGTAACCATAAAGAACAAGTACCCCTTGCCCAGGATCGGCGATCTATTCGATCAGTTGGGAGGAGCATCTATTTTCTCGAAGATTAAATTGAGGTTGGGATACCATCAAGTCCGAATCAAGGATGAAGACATCCATAAAACCGCTTTCCGGACACAGTATGGTCATTATGAGTTTGTGGTAGTGCCATTTGGGTTAACCAATGCCCCTGCCACTTTCATGTGCTTAATGAACAATGTACTCAGTAAATTTTTAGATAAATTTGTAC
>ML796793.1:142511-153329 GCA_009831015.1 Picea engelmannii | reverse complement strand
GGTCCGGAATAGTGTGGCATGTGAAATGGGGCCCCCTCCTGTCATGTTGACTACCGTGTCGCAATTCCCCTCTGCCACCTGTACTCCACTTAATTGTGTGACGGGGACTGTTCTCATTGGTTGTTCTCTACCCCTGTTGGGATTTGTTCCTATTGTCCATTTACTAACCCTATAATGATTTGTCCCTATTGGCCAGTTGCTAGCCCTGTCGGGGTTCGGCGGTTGCAGAGTCGAACAATTCGACATCACTGTAGTGTTGAGGCGTGAAATACAAAAGACATTGTGTTTATTTGAACTGTGATCATGATCCGCGATCACATGGGAATGGAGAGAGAAAGATCTAGCTTGCGCTAAGCCTCCATAGGTAATTCGGGGGTTTGATTCTGCGAAAATCAACGAAAAATTTGATCGAGGTAGTAGGTACGTGACATACGGCTACTACCACAGGGGGCATATTGGCTCCTCTCCCACCTTCTCCAATATGGACCACAGTGTTCTCGACTCCCTCTACTTCAAGTAGTGGTTCGATAGCATCATTGGTGGCGACCACTATTCTGTTTACTCAAAGTGCGACGGGCCCTCCATTCTCATATAGGATGCTTGGCTTTGATTCGAATTTGGTTCTTACCTACTCCACCTTACAGACCATGGGTCTAGGGACAAGGAGCTCAAACACTCTCATGCAAGGTTCAATCAGGGGCACTTCAGTCCCCTTTAATTTTATCCCGTATGGTGGGGGTCATATACCTCCTTCATCCCCCTCGCCCAGTGGTACTTTCCAGCAACCAATCGGGGCGAGTGCTAATTATAGCTTGTTTGGAATAGGCAGTTTAGGACCTTTTTCTTACACAATGTCGGTGGGATCTATATTCTCTTTATTTGTCACGTTTGGGAACAACGCTTTTCCTTCGGCCACAATCTTCGCTGGGGGCAACCCCGATTTTTGGAAACAAAACCCTGTGTAGGGTACTATTCCTTCGCAGGGGATGACAACTAGAGTTTTCTCCACTCAGGGTACTTGGAATCTCTGGAATGGATCAATTCCCTCGCTAGGGATGTCGATCAGGGGGAAACCCTTTTCATGCTCAATGGAACCCCGGGCATGGCTCCGTACCTATGCCCGTTGGATCGACAGGGGGTAACCTTTTCCAAAATCATTGGAACACAACACAAGGAGAAATCCCCATGAAATCTATGTCATACAATTGCAGGAGTCAGTCGATTATACCCCAATAGGCACAGTTTCCATACGTTGGTCAAGGCCACAGTTTCTACCAGAACCTTGGCCACCAATCCAACTTTTCCTGGAAACCTGGTGCCAGTCAAACTCAAGGACCCTCTTTTCCTGTACATAGTACTCAACCTAAACTATCATTTCTGGCAATGCTACATCTTCCAAACTTGTTGATATTTTTAAATGACCCAATTTTTCACGATCTGTGTTGGCCTCCCATGCTGACTAAGTTTCCCTCAGATATTCTGAAATTTGAAGGAAAGCCTGGCGAAGATCCTGGTGATCATGTGACAACTTTTCATTTATGGTGCTCCTCAAACTCACTGAGGGATGACTCCGTCCAGTTGCTCCTTTTTCAACGCACTCTTATAGGGGGTGTCGCAAAATGGTATATTGAGCTCGACCGCTTGAGGTATTCTTGCTTCAATGACTTGGCGATGGTATTTTTGAACCATTTTCAATTACCTATGAGATACGATGTCAGAAATGAATTCATGGCCAACTTTGAGCAAACCAAAGCCGACCACATCTCAGATCATATCCAAGAATGGTGACGTCAAAAGAGATTAATTAAGGTCCAAGTCCCTCCAGCTTTCTTGTTGGATTGGTTCCTAAAGTCTTTGGTTCCTTTCATATCCAAGGACGTAGTGACTTTTGGAGTGTTTTCATAGGAGGAGGTGATAATGAGAGCGTAGGTTGAATTGATCTACTCTCAGTCTAGCATGATCTAAGAAATTTTTCCATACGCGTCGCAGTCTATTCTCAATAATTCCAAGCAAAAGTTTGGGCCCCATGCCAATGGTATTGTGGGCTCAGCACAAGTAAATTCCATTGATCTGTTGTCAAATCAATTGCAACAATTGTCAATACAATAGACTGTGGCCAGCTAGACCTCCAGTTTGGTTGTTCCCCCTACCTAATCATCGGATGTACACAGTGTGCAATCGACAAACCCTAATTCCAACCAGCATCCTAAGGGAAAGAAGAAACAATGGAACAAGAAGGGTAAAGGGGACAAAAAATCTACTAACAATGTTGGCGGGGGGGGAGAAGAAAAGAGGAAGTCGAAGTATCCATGTAACCTTTGTACGGAGGACCACCAGACTCATTTGTTCCCTCGACTTGTAGAAGCTCAGAAGCTATTGGTGTAGCAACATCCTGATGTGTTGACGAACCCATTTCCACATGGGAAAAACATGGCTCAAGTTTCAGTATCCTCGAGCGTAGAAGGGGGCAGTCAGGGACCCCCCACGACTACCAGTAATAACCCAACCGTGAAAGTTTACATGATGAAATTCGAGGCTCATATAGTGACCAAGGCTCGATATTATGGAATATCAAAATCTGTCGAAAAGGGAAAAAAAGCCATGAACCCACCGAATCCTCTCCATATTGAGAAGATGACGGGTGAAACGATGAATCGCATCCCAAAAGGTGTGTTTAAAGAGGATTCTCATAATCAGAATGCGAGGGCTTCCTAGAATTACTCCATTGTGTAAGATTTGGCACAAACCCCTTGCGTGATGTCTACATTGGAAGTCCTCCAAAGTTTCCCTTCGCAGAGAAAATCTTTGTTATCTACCTTGGGATCGGCAGAGACTTGTAACCTGGGAGCAATCTTTCTTGATCCAACCGACTTGAAACCTTGCCTTTCTTACCACGTTGTGTTTCATGTAGTAGTGGCCTACACCACGAAATATTTTACTCGGAAGATATTTCATATAGTGGTTGACGAGGGTGCCTCAACTTGTGTGATGTCATTAATGTGTTGGAAGGCCATTGGCCAACCCGATTTGTCTCTATCACCTACAATGCTTACGGTGTTTGATGGTCGATCATTCAGACCACATGGAATCATTCCTTCTTTCCCCATGCACCTGGGAGGAAAAATTGTGTGTGTCAAATTTAAAGTGATTGATGTGCCTCTTGACTACAAACTTTTGTTAGGAATGAGTTGGACTTATGTGATGTATGCAATGGTTGCTACGGTTTTTCAGCTCTTGTGTTTTTTGCACGAGGGTTAGATTGTGACCATTGACCATTTGTCCTTCTCCCATCCTGACCCTTCATCAGGGACTTGCATGGTCCTGATGATTGATAATCCGCAGCACAGAACCATCAACTTAGGTGTTGGTTTTTGTCCATCATTGATGGGAACTTTCGATTACCTACCACCTTCTGACGATTTCAAGCTTATATCGGTTGTCCATGACCAGCCTAGGGCTACAATATTTCAAGTTTCATCATTTCAAATGACTTACTTTCATTATCTGTGGCCTATTCCTTCCCCATCATCTTCGATGGAAGGGATGGGGCATCTTGGCATGGCCATGCCTTTGTTCGGGGCTGAGGTTGCGTACAACATTTTCCAGCAAAATTTGGCCAACCCCGATCTGACTCCCCCACAGGAGTTAGATCCAGTCTTTGATCCTATTTGAGCTCAAGGTTATCATGCCACTACAAATCCTTTAGACCTAATTTTTCCCTCTGACAAGGCAATTCTTGAGGCATTGACTGGTCCAAACAGACCTTGTGATGATCTTAATCATAGATCTAAATTCCTTCCCAATTTAAGGAGAATCGAGGTGGGAGGATTTCTTTTGACCATGAATAGAGATAGGTATTGTCCTATTAATCCTATGGCTATGCACGTAGTTTATGTTGAGGGTAATATGGTGAGTACCACTAAAATGATTCCCATAGATATCTCCAGAACCCCTGGTGTTGTGGAGAATGTTTTCGTTGAAACGGACTGCTCCCCTGAAGAGATTTGAATTTATACTGAGTTATTTAAGGAATTTCGTGACGTTTTTTCCTGGTCTTATGAGGAAATTCTAGGCATAGACCCAAGAATTGTCGAACATGAAATAAGGATGGATCATGATGCCAGGCCAGTTCGACAGAAGCTTCATCTGGTGAATCCTCGAAAAGTGGAAACAATTAAGGATGAAGTAGAGAAACTGCTTAAAGTTGGTTTTATCTACCCCATGCAGCTGACAGAATGGGTGTCAAACCCTGTTCTAGTTAACAAGAAATATGGTATGATCGCGGGTGCATGGACTTCTGTGACTTGAACAAGGCATGTCCGAAAGATAATTTTCCCACCCTTTTCATCGATTAAATTGTCGATGAATGTGTTGGCTGTGAGGTATTTTCATTCATCGATGGTTTTTTGGGATATAACCAGATTCAGATCAAACCCAAAGACCATCATAAAACATATTTTATTTATCCTTGGGGCACGTTCGTGTATTGTAAGATGCCTTTTAGCCTGAAGAATGTTGGAGCCACTTTTCAGCGGGCCATGTCGTTTTCTTTTCACAACCTTAGACATATAGTCGAGGCATATCTTGATGATCTAGTATCACGCTCTCGCAAAATATCTAAGCATCCTTCTCACCTTTGACTAATATTTGAACGATGTTGCTACTATTGGATTCACTTGAATCCCAACAAATACATTTTCTATGTGACATCGGGTCATCTCTTAGGTTTTATTGCTTCGACAACATGGATCATGGTAGATCCTATCAAGTTTAAGGAAATATTCAAATTGCCTCCCCTTTTCACAATACCCCAGCTTCAGAGCTTACAGAGGAAAGTGAACTTTCTTCGACGTTTTGTCACAAATTACACCGAGATCACTAAAGGGTTTATGCATCTCTTGAAAAATTGAGTCCCATTCTATTGGGACAAAGCCACTCGGCACTCTTTTGAAGTGTTGAAACATGCCCTTACATCTACCCCTCTGCTCCGGCCTCCCAATTATAACAGAGATTTCTTGTTGTATTTGGCTTCTACAGAGTTGACCATCATCATGGTCTTGGTTCAAGAGGATGATTTTCTCGAGGAGAATTTTATTTATTACCTTATTCGAGACCTGGTTGGGCCGGAACTCAACTATTGTCACGTTGATAAGCTTTCTTTGGCAGCAATTCATGTTGTCCAACGGTTTCGTCATTACATTTTGATTCACAAGACCATTTTCATTACTGTTGTGAACCCTTTTCAATATGTGTTAACACAATGGATCATTGGCATAAAAATCAACAGATGGATTGTAATCCTCCATTAATTTTACTTGGATTTTGTTTCCACAAAATCCAAAAAGTCATTGATCTTTTCTGAACTTATTTTGGAACTTCCGGTCGAGTCTAGTAATATCATATCCGAAGAATACCCTATCAAAGGATATGTTTTTCTAATCGCATCTTCAGACCCCTGGTATGGAGATATACTAGTCTATCTATAGACTTTGAAGTGCCCCTCTTCTTCTTCTTGTGATTAGCATCAATGAATTTTCCATCAGGAATGAAACTATCTCATACTCGATGACACTTTGTATCGTCGAGGTGTAGATTGCATTCTTTGTCGGTTCCTTATTGTTTGCACCATTTTTGTCACCTTGGTGAGAAAATAAGAGGTGATTACATGCCCAGTTGGGTCTTGTTGAGCATGACAGTTGTAGAGAAAAGAGTTAGAGAAAGAAAAACAAAACTATAAGCAAGGATTAAACTAATACAAACTAAAATCATAAGCATATGGATATAGAGATAACAAACACAAAAATACCAATATCACCAATGTTTTTTAGGCTGATCTATTGATGAAATCAAAGCACAATGAAGAAAGGGGACTATGAGTCCCTTCTTCCTCCAAAGGAAGGCTCTTGGACCCTCACAAACTTGCTCTCCTTACAACAAGAAAAATGAAAATGGTGGTGAAAGAACTCCTTTGCAAATCCACTCAAGGGAGAGGTGGATTGCTCAATGAAATGGTGCCAAAGTGATCTTGTCAAGGATGGAGTCCTTAAAACAATATAGGCAGCATAACATTGCATGAAATTCCTTGAGAAAATGAGGTTTCTTCATGGCATTTTATAGCATTGCATTGGGTTATTGTGTAACTCCTTTGTAGTGTGAAAAGAGGCTCTTTAGGGCTTTATTAGGTCTTTGACCAGCCTACCATGCGGATTCAGCTCAGATTTGAGGGTCAAATCGGCTTGGGAGCTGATCCATAAGTGGTTGGGAGGCCGACCACTTCAATAAATGCGTCGTTTAGTAGGTGCGCGGGTTTTTGCGCCAACAGACGCACATCGTGCGCGTATGCGTGCATGGTACGTTCATGTTCCGCGCATGTGCGCGCGCACCCAACTCATGTAAAGCACTCTTCAATTTTTCACTACTTTGTATAGTTTTTGACCTTTTTGGAATGCTGTGAAATTAATTCAGTGTCATGAATGACTTCATTACTGTTTGACGATGCTGAGTTCTTGTCGCCATGTGTGGACAAAATTCCAGTGATAACAGATGCCCCCTGATGGATGAGGTTAGGAGCATACGTATAGCCAAAATCCATCAATGTTTATTCTACTGAGAATGGTGTTGTAAGATAGAGCAAGAGTGGGATCATTCAGAGCGATCCGTTGGAGAAAAAAGGAACCGGTAGGACCCGACCTTCTGTGAGTTGTGAAAAACAGAAAATTGTGTACAAACAAGGCGGGCATGCCCCATGCTCATGTTATGTAACTCTAAAAAAAGATGACTGAAGTGTTGGTGTAGACAACTGCAGCACCCTTGGGGGCGGTGATGATAAAGGCAGAAGACAATTCTGCAAAGGAACATACTCTGAGTAATAGGCAATGATCATGGGAAATAAGTATCGGCGATGATGCGGGCATTGATGGTGCTACCACGTTCAGAGGTATTCGGAAAATGATGGAAATAACTGCAATAGTCGCAAAGTAAGACCCACCATAACATGAGAAAGTGTTGGCGTCGAATGTTATGGGGGCCAACGACAGCAGGGAGCAATGGTGTTTCACCGTGTGCCGTCCGAGATCTCTCATTGAATGGAGAATTAGAATCAAGATACTGTCGCCCTTCTGGAAAATTATGTTGATGTCGACAAAAGGGGAACGTGACTCCCAGAAGCAAGGGGCTTCGTGGAATCTACTGAGGTGAGGAAGTGGCAGAGGTACATGGACGAAGTCAAGAAGTGGGAAGACTCAAGACTACCCTTGGTTGGAGAATGTATGAGATAAAAAGTGGTCATAACCATGTAACAAGGTCGAGTGTCAGGGGGACGACAAGACTAGTGATAAGTTGTGCCAGAGGCGGGACAAGGTGAAAAAATTCATAGGGTAGAGGTAAGTGACCTGTGGAGTACTCTGAAGAGATGGACGATGTTGACAAGGGTAGATGATAAGTAATTCTCCAACCAAGGGTGACATGGGTTGCGCGTGGCCAAAAGGAAGCAAGTCACCAATGGTGACGACAAAAGAAAATGTAGGGACTGGAAATAAAGGCATTTGTACAATAAATAACGAATAATTTGGGGAGAAATGTACAAATATAGAAACAGGTGCCCCAGTGTGAAATGAGTGCCCCAGGGAGGGAAAAATTTTCCTGGAAAACTGATGATGGGTGGGGGCCCCATTGGTGAGTTTCTTTATGAGGTAGTTGAAATGAGGGTAGGTTCGTAGATGGACAAACTGATTATGGATGAAATGGAGGGTTCATGATATTGCGGAGGTGCAGGTAAAAAAAATAGAACCGTTAAGAGATAATCTGGGAGTCTGTGTGGGAAAGCTAGCAAAATGAGGAGAAGGAGTATGTGGTTGATTCACGACATGTTTGAAAGACTATCGGGACTCCCATCCCTAAAGGGTAATGAAGAACATCATGAGTGTCAAAAAGTGCCAAAGGGTGCTATGAATGGGACAACTCATGTGGGTGAGAATGCTACCGGGTGACAGTACCAAAGGTGCAAATGGAGGTGTGGGTACTGCAGAGCCGGGAATGAGAATCCTAAAGGCCAATATCAGAGGGTGTGACTGGAAATGTAAATGCAATACAGCGGGAGAGACTACATGCCAGTGCTGAGTATATACCTGAAGGGATGATGTCGATGAATGATGAGCAAGTACCTGCACATATAACAACCAAATACCCAAAGTGAACAACATCTGAAGAGAATCAAAGAGATGAGCATGTATTTAGATAAATGTGACAATGCGTGTGCGTACCTGACCATGATATGAAAAAACGGCGCCATGGGGGCTCAGGATGAAAAGTGACCCAGGGACTGTTGTGATGTAGGTGGCGGGATGCTGATCCCGTGGCTGAAGACAGTTTGAAAAATGGACACCTTGGGCTCCCGGAATGGTGAGTGGAAGTTTGGAAAAAGGCTTATATATAGCTGGAGGGCCCACATTGCCACCTCATTTGTACCTGCTGCAATAGTGACTGGACAAGCAGTTTTCAGAGGAGATTTGGACTGCGAGGACAACTGCAAGAGAAAGTTTCTCTTCATGTTTATACTTCAAGGGTGGTACTAAGAGGTTCTTACTAACATAGTAAATGACGTGTTCACGATTGTCATCTCCGAGCTGGATGAGGATGCCGGCTACTGATATAGCTGATGCTGATATGTAGAGAATGTAGTCGCGATTATAGTCAGGTGCACTAATTAAAGGTGCATTGGAAAGTGTTGTTTTAAGATAGTCAAATGACTGTTGGGCATAATCATCCCAGTGAAAAGGGATGTCGTGACGTAGTAAGAGGAGGAAACCATGTGCGCGTATGGTGTAACCAGGAAAAAAGCGTCTGAGAAAGTTAGCTTTGCCCTGTAGATCTTGAAGTTGTCGTAAATTCTGAGGAGGTGTAATTTCGGTGATGGCTTTGACTTTGAGGGGGTCCACGGTAATACCGCTTTGGGAAACGATAAAACCGAGGAGGCACCCTACGGTGACGCAAAACACACACTTGAGAGGATTCAAGCGGATGTTGTATTGACGACACTGTTGAAATATGATTCGTAAATCATCGAGATGTTGGGTGCGTTTCTTGGATCGAGCTGTGAGGTCGTCCAAGTAGGCGAGGATGATTTCAGCCAGATCGTGAAAGATGTATGTCATCGCCCGCTGGAAAGTTGCACCGGCATTTTTTAAGCCGAAAGGCATGACACGATATGAAAAAGTACCCCATGGGGTAATGAATGCGGTTTTATACTGATCGGCTGGGTGGATTTGGATTTGGTTATAGCCAGAGAATCCATCCATAAAGGAGAGAGCCTCGTGGTCGGCGCAGTCATCGATAATTTGATCGATGAAATGCGTTGGAAAGTTGTCTTTGGGACATGCGTTATTGAGATCGCGAAAGTCTGTGCAAACGCGGATAGTGCCCTGTTTTTTTTCGACGGGTACAGGGTTAGAAACCCATGAAGTGTAAGCGATGGGGTAAATAAACCTGGTCGTGCATAATTTGTCAATTTCGGCTTTGATAGCCTCGGATTTAGATGGGTGTAGCGGTCGCTGTTTCTGGCGAACTGGTGTGATGTCAGGCCAGGTGTCGATGTGATGCTCAACAATAGAGGGATCGAGGCCAATAATTTATGTGTATGACTAGGCGAAAATATCCCTATATTCCTGGAAGAGGGTTTTATATGCGGCGATTTCCTGAGGAGTGCAGGCAGCTCCAATGATGATTTCTTCGACGATGTCATTGTTAATGGAAATGTCAATTTTGATGGTGGGGGAAATGTTGGCCATATTACCTTCTTCAGAAGCGTCAGGGGCAGGAATGGGATTGTTGAACCAATCTATAGGCCTTGATGGGATAAAATATTTGGTTTCGACCGCGTAAATGGGGTTTTGGTTAGGAGGCATGAGGGCTTCCTATGGAAAAAAGAGTGTATGGTGATGTAGTGTGTCCCAGGGAAAGTCCGAGCGATGTAGATCTTCCAGTATTTCCTCATCGCATTGGAAACGGCGGGAATATAAGGGATCGTGAGGAGTGATCTCGGTGATAGTGTGGTTGCCCCCTGATGGAGAAGTAGAGGGAGAAATGCCAGGAGAGGGTGAGGGTTCACTCAACATAAACCATATATTGGAGTATTGAGGGGTACCCGTGGTGGTTGGGTGGAGAGTGTCCATAGAGGAATGAGTCGGGGAGTTGGGGGGGTTGCGGGGTAAATCCTCAGAGACGTCATTTAAGAACCATGGAGGCGTTGGAAGTGCCTCAGGTTCGGGAGAAATGACACAAATATCCTCTAGTGACGAGGTAATGTCAATTATCGCCTCTATGGGTTGGTGAAGCAGGGCCAATTGACGTTGCATGTATGCAAGGATCATAGGACACTGGTATGTAAAATGAGCTAATGAATTGTAGATAGAGAAAGGGCATCTCATACATTCATTGACTGAAGTGGTGACATAGCGAATGTCAGTGATATTTGAAGAGGACGTAGCAAGGCATGGGTTGTTCTGGAAGTTCTGGCGTACAGCCGCTAATGTCTGTCGAAAGCACGACAGTGTTGGGCAATGATGGGTGTAATGGCCATACTTTGAACAGATAGCACAAGCGTATTTGGTCCTCAACCCTTTACTACTGGCAGGGTTGGTGGTAGTAGTGGGACTAGCAGTAGTGATGGGTGTTGTAGGAGTTTGATTGGGGGGGATCAAATTTCATAATTCAGGTAGTGATAGACAGTTGTTGGTTTGGTGGCCCTCTTTTTCACATAGTGCACAAGGGGGTGGGATGCGTGGAGGAAGTGGAGCGGTGGGCTCTTTCTTCTTTCTCCTT
>ML796793.1:121649-138375 GCA_009831015.1 Picea engelmannii | reverse complement strand
CATGGTATATTGTGGTGTATTGGTGTAACTCTTATACTATTGTTCATTTCTCATTGAATATAATTGAATGGTTTAATTATAAGTTGAAAAAGGTTTTAAATTGTACTTGATACTAATTCACCCCCCTCTTAGTATCAACAAGAGGAAGAATGTTATCAAGGTTGGCAGATGGGTTTGGCTCATAATGTGAGACTTGGTCGATGGTCACGATCTTCCCATTGTGGGGGAACATCATTGTACGAAAGACGGAAGATGCCACTGCCTTCATAGCGTACATGTAGCTACGACCGAACAGGATATTATAATCGAGCGGGGCGTCGATAACTTCGATATCAATGAGGATAGTCTTGCCCCCGAGTTTAACAGGGACATTTTGGAAGAGCCCTTCAGGAGAGGATGGTCGTCTGTCATAAGCTCGTAATGTGATGGCAGAGGGTATGAGTTCCAGGGAACTAGGTTTCTGCCATACTGTTTTGGACATGATGCATGTAGAAGCACCTTCATCAATGATACATCGATGAACTGTGATGTTCCGTATTTTCACTGGTATTTGAAAAGCGATCAAGGCGGGAAGACGAGGTTCTCCGCTGTCAAGATCAAAGGTGATGAGTCGAGTATCTGCAGGGTCGACTGCCCCCAAGGCAGAAAGTAGAGATTTCCACTGCGTAGGAGAAGTCTGGAGGACTTCCAAGACTGACATGGTAGTCAGGGATTGTGCTAAGTCGTCTACCAAGCTATAGTTATGAGCTGACCTAGCCTGTGGGTTGTGGAAATTCCTGCGCAAAGGGATGCGAGGGATACGTAGTGGTGGTTCGGCGGGAGGGCGAGGGATCACCAACGGGGGTCCCATCGGTGTAGGGTTTTTCTCTGGAGAGATGGGAGTAGACTCAGCAGGTGTATGATACTAACGATTATGCGTTTGCAGCAGAATTTCTTCCTCACTGGTGAGGAGAATTGTATGTTATGCTGGGTTGTTGGGTTGTGGTACTGTCCCACCTGAGGTGGGGGATGTTGTGTGTCCTGTTGGGTGTTTATGACACCTTGATGTGGGATAGGATTTTGCAGCACGGTGGGAGGGGGTTGTTGCACATATTTTTGTGGTTCCTGTTGAGGGGCAGTTTGTGCAGGAGAATGGGGAAGACTACCAGAGTCTTTTAACCTTTTGAAATCAGCGATCTAGGGGCAATGGTGAGTGTAATGACTGAACTCACCACAAAGAGCACAGAGGAAGATGGTTTTAACATTATTTCTCCCTTGGCGTTTTTTTTTATTGCCCCCTTGGGGGTTTTGGTTCCCTTGGTTCTGGTTGCCCCCAGTGGGTTGGTGTTGTGGGGGTTGATTCCCGCCTTGACCTGGGTTGTTGTTATTCCTGTTCCATCCTTTCTTCTTGGCATTGTTCGATGGATGAGTTGGGTTGGCTGTATTCAACTGTTCGAAATTTTGGTATTGTTGAGCAGCAGAAGGTTGAACAAAATTTACCTCCGCATGTGGATGTGGGGGAGCCATGGGTTGTGGAGGACTAGGAAATGGGAAGTATGGATTTTCTGGTGGTACCGATCCATAAGGCACATAAGAAGGCGTAGTTCTTTCACTAGTACTATAAGCTGATGTTGAGGGAGTACCACTATTTGTGGGGATAGTTGGATGTATGGGAGGTGTCGGTGGTGATCCACTGATGGGTGGAGGTATAGAAACAGGGTATGGTTGTTGATAAGGGGGTGGGGTGTAATAATAAGTGCCCCCATATGCTAGCGGGTATTGAGGTGTTCCATACATCAGTGGTGGTTGGGGTTGTGGACCATGGTGTGTGGTGGCACCTATTATTCCGTCTGTTGAGTGAGACATTCCAGGTTTGTCTTGGCCAAATGGCACAGGTTTTGGAAGATCAGGAAGTACCGTGTATAAGTACCCTGACTGTGCATAAATGAGGTCATATTGTTGGGCCTTACTGATGGCTTCCTCTTCGGATTGAGGGAAGGTGGAAGCTACATCCTTACCAAGGAGAGAGACAAGGGATCTAAGAAACCAGTCGAGACATTGTTGCTTGGTGGTTTCTGCTTTACACAAACTACGTCGCCTACGCCACTCATGAATGTGGTCAGCAATGTGTGTGGCTGAGGTTTGTTTGAAGTTATACAGTATTTCTAGACCATTGTCATGGCGGATGGGTAATTGGAAGAAGGTCAAGAATGCTTTGGCCAATGACTCAAAGGTCCCATGGGACCCTGATTTTTCTTCGACATACCATTTGGTTGATGGGCCAGTGAGTGTGCATTGAAATAATCACAGTCTGATGGAATCATCCATAATGCTATTGGAATAACACCATAGATGAAAGGTCATGACATGGTTGGAGGGGTCATCCCCTACCTTCCCTTCAAACTTTGGTATGTCTGAAGGAAGTTTGGTTGGCATTGCAGGCCATGTGGCGTCATGCAATATAGGATCATTGGTGAGTTTGGTGAGATGTGGTATGTTGAGAGAGACCAAATATGGAATTTGTAGTGGGGTGAGAGGGTTATCTCCAGCCACAGTGTGTTGTGAACCTGACCCTTGATGGGGACTAGGTGGGTTGGTGCTCCCTCCTTGAGAGGAAGAGGGTCCCCCGCTTCCGTGCAAAGGAGAGTGAGTGAACAAATGACCTTGGGGAGTTGACCCAAGTAATGTTGAACCAAGCAAAGTTGATCCTAAGATAGTATCACTCACCGGAGTGTGTGAAGGAGGTATCGATGATCGGGTACGACCAGATACTGCCTCTAAGATAGGAGGGAGGTTGAGAAAGCGTCGTGAACGATGGGGGTTTTATGGTTCCCCTATGATGTCAGACTAGTTGTGTGAATATGTGCAACAAGTGGTGAGAGAAATATAGAAACAAAAAGCCTTTGCGTTAAATGTTTACACAATATATATATCCAAATCAAACTGTAATCAGATCTGCATCATACATAAAATGAGAAAGAAGCATATATATGGGTAAGTGGATTTTTTCCATGTGGGGGAATCAAAAGAAAGAAAATGCTCGTGTCCTAGAAGACGTAACGTCCTTCCTCTCAAATAGCACTAGACCTTCCAATAGTACTCAACAGTGGGGTCTGAAGTCACCAGAAGAGAAACTAGTGAAGGATGAAATAATTGGTTATAATGAGGGGTAAAGGGGGAATATCCCGAAAGAACTAAAAATATTTCCCAATAGCCACACAAAATCCAATCAAGGTGCAATTGCAGCCCACAATTGCCACCTGGGTAGATGTCCTAAAGTTGGTCACTAGGTACCTCGGTCAAAGTCCGGCATTTAGATTTTCGGCCTAAGAAATGGGTCACGGGTTGGATCCCATCCAAGAGGTGGGTGCCTCAAGGGGGGATGCACAAAACAACCGGACCTCGGCCTTCAACCCTTCAAGGGTATCTCTCTGCCTTATGGTGATTGGAACACTTGACTTGGAGGATTTTAAGTTCCCTATTTGACAACCTCTATGTTTTATCAATGTGAGAACCAGATAACGGGGAGTTATTTGGATGCCTATCCCCAAAATCCTACCTAGACTAAAAAAATTATTTTGGCACCTCCTGTGGAGGAAAATTTAGTGAGTTTTTAGAAAGATTTTAGATGAAGTTGTTTTGTGAGGATGGGGGTGAAAACCAACCTCGTTTGATTAAAAATGGGAGTGGATAGTCCTGTCAAGAAAAGATGGGGTATTTTCGGAATCCCTTTGGAGGAAACTTACTTGGACCTCCACGTTTCGAGAGGAAGCTATGTGAGTGAGAAGTGACTTTTGTGTGTGAGTGAAAATGTGCCAATTTTTAGTTAATTAGATGTCACCTTGCTACATGTGGACTTTGCTTGGTCCTTACAAGAGTTTGATTACCTAATTAGCTAGATGTCTTTGGTACAACCTTGCGTAATTCAAAATCCCTAAGAAGATAACATGTGGACATGTGGGTCCGTTACTATCCTTTAACTCCCTATGGTGATGTAATCTATAAAATCTTGAGACTATCTTAGATTGAACATGTGGGCATGTATGGGCCCGTTACAATCCTTTAAAATTTCCTAGTTTTTTTTATCTAAGAAAGAACAATTCCAAACACTATCCTATCTTTGTAGCATGTGGGCATGTATGGGCCCATTCCAAATTTAAGATATGTTTGAAAAATAAAACTAAGAGGGGTCCCAAGAAGGGTCGTTGTCCTCTCCTAAAGGTTTTAAACTTTGTTTAAGGGAGATGGAATTGTTTCCCAATCCTTTTCTGATTCTCAAGGTCGCTTGAAGGCGCGAGAGAAGAGCATACTAATTGATTGGTAATTCAACTTCTAGTCCCAATGTAAGCTTATATGTGATTAAAAATGATTACCACCCTATTTTGTAAATCAAAACAAGCCATCCATGTGGCAAAAAGCAAATAAGGGAAATTGATTTTTATCCTCCTAAGTGCCTATGTGTGTTTGACCAACCCCTTTATATGATGAGGGGACTAAGTGTGGTGCAGTGTTTAGAGCATGCTTAACATCATTTTTAAGAAGGCCAAAGACCTTCCCCACATCCCAACAACTTACAATGTGAAATTTTACTCAAATGCGTGGCCCCTAGTGCAGACAGAGGCGCATAGAGCGCAGGCGCGCGAACAGAGTTGAGACAAAAAGCACATGCACGCAGAGAAAATTTGTTGTTTAAGCGCATGCGCACACGATGCGCGTTTGTGGGGTGGAATACCCGCGCACCTGTGAAAAACAGCCGAGAAAGAAAATCTGGATGGATTTCTCTCAATTCTCCCTTGAATTGGATGGTTGGCAGGTCGGCCTAGGCCGGTTCGTGCACCTGCAAGTTAAACAAACTAAAAGAAGAGAAAAATAAACCCAAATGAGGCAGGAATTTGATACCTTTCCCCAGTACGGTTGCCAATCTATTTGCACCCTTTTCGTCACCTTGGTGAGCAAATAAGAGGTGCTTAAATGCTCAGTTGGGTCTTGTTGAGCATGACAGCTGTAGAGAAAAGAGTTAGAGAAAGAAAAACAAAACTATAAGCAAGGATTAAACTAATACAAACTAAAATCATAAGCATATGGATATAGAGATAACAAACACAAAAAGACCAATATCACCAATGTTTTTTAGGTTGATCTATTGATGAAATCAAATCACAATGAAGAAAGGGGACTATGAGTCCCTTCTTCCTCCAAAGGAAGGCTCTTGGACCCTCACAAACTTGCTCTCCTTACAACAAGAAAAATGAAAATGGTGGTGAAATAACTCCTTTGCAAATCCACTCAAGGGAGAGGTGGATTGCTCAATGAAATGGTGCCAAAGTGATCTTGTCAAGGATGGAGTCCTTAAAACAATATAGGCAGCATAACATTGCATGAAATTCCTTGAGAAAATGAGGTTTCTTCATGGCTTTTTATAGAATTGCATTGGGTTATTGTGTAACTCCTTTGTAGTGTGAAAAGAGGCTCTTTAGGGATTTATTAGGTCTTTGACCAACCTACCATGAAGATTCATCTCACATTTGAGGGTCAAATAGGCTTGGGAGCTGATCCATAAATGGTTGGGAGGCCGACCACTTCAATAAATGCACCGTTTAGCAGGTGCGTGGGTTTTTGTGCCAACATCTGCGCATCGTGCGCGTATGAGCGCATGGTACGTTCATGTTTCGCGCATGTGCGCACACACCCAACTCCTGTAAAGCGCTCTTCAATTTTTCACTACTTTATATAGTTTTTGACCTTTTTGGAATGCTATGAAATTAATTCAGTGCCATGAATGACTTCATTACTGTTTGACGATGCTGAGTTCTCGTCGCCATGTGCGGACGAAATTCCAATGATAACACTTATCCATGAAGAAGCAGAGCTCGTTTTGAATGATTGTAACACTGGAGCATGTGGCGGTCATTTTTCTCGATTGGAAACAACCCAAACAATTCTTCGTGCAGGTTACTTCTGGCCCTCATTAATCAAGGATTGCGTTGAGGCGATCAAGAAGTTCTACCCATGTCAGATATTCTCTCGGAAGATGCGGGAACATCTTGCTCCTATTTTTCATGTCATTACTATTGGTCCTTTCACCAAGTGGGGGATTGAATTCACTACATGTCACCTGGCTTCAGCCAAGGGGAATCATTACATCATCGTAGTGGTAGACTACTTCACGAAGTGGGTCGAGGCTATGCCAACATTTAAAAATGATGGTGAAATAGCAGATCTTTTCACTTTTAACCAGATAGTAGCAAGTTTCGGCTTCCTGAAGGAGATTGTCACTGACCATGGCAGTCACTTCCAAAAAAAAATGATGATCAAGTTAACATCAAAGCTTGGGTTGAGGAAAGAACATTCATCACATCATTACCCACAAGAAAATGGTCAGGTTGAAGCTGTGAATAAGTCTCTCAAGACTATTCTCCAGCGGACGATCAATTATGTCAAGTCAAATTGGCATTTGATGTTGTACTCGGCATTGTGGGCCTATCGAACATCTATGAATATTGCCACTGGTTTTCACATTTTCAACTCGTATATGGGCTGGAAATAGTCTTAGCTATTGAGTTTCAGATCCCTTCTTTAAAGTTGGCAATGGAATTACTGCCAGACACTTCACCACTTGAGGAACGCCTACTATATCTTGAGCAGTTCAATGAGCAGAGTCATGATGCAGCCTCATCCAATGAGTCTCATAGGCAATGATTCAAGTGTCAATATGATCGGTCTATTTGTCCTTGGATTTTCTCTGAAGGTAATCTTGTCATGGTCTATGATCAATACAAATATCCCCTGGGGACAGGCAAGTTCAAACCCATGTGGTTTGGATCGTTCATTGTGAAAGAGGTCTTGAAGAAGGGCGCTTACTGTTTGGTTGACTTTGAAGGAAATTCCTTGGTGGAGCCTAGAAATGGGCTCTACCTCATGAAGTATTACTCTTAGGTTGGTCACCAAGATGACTTCTTGTAGATATGTATAGTGCTTATACATTTTTTGTCTTTTTGTTTTTTGGGCATGTAGTTATTTATGTATTATTTTTCACTGTGGCAGATGTCAAGTGAATCAGAGGTGTTTTTTGGGTTCATGGACAGTGCTACTGACACAGCACCCCTACCTCAGTAGGGTCTGTGTGACCTCTCGATCTTAGGATCATTCTAAATTTCCACCTGAGTCAGATTGACTCTTCGATTCCCTATATCAAATCCAACTAAAACACATGCACAATTGTATGTATCCATAGGTCCATATGATTTATGCATGTGTGAACATACACAAGGCGCTAACTCTCACCCATGTGACCAACAGCTACGACCACGACCTTTTCCGAAAGGGTATTTTGGACTTCACGACCTCATGAATCCTGATGTAAGTCCCCTTGACTCTTCAATCTTCGAAAACCTGAAAGGGATAATGGATCTTGATTCCTCCCTTGAATTTTCTTCAATGTGACCTCTGATTTAAAACATGGGGCCCAGTGTTTTCGACACATGGAACTTCACATATCGGCGAGCTACTACATAACAATTCCTTTCGCCGATTCCCAAAATCGTAATATACCCTTGTCGTAAATCAACGGCTCAAATCTCCCCTGATCTGGAGGCTCTAAATTGATCGGGACTTCGTGAATCGGGAATTCACGACTCTTGACTCTAAGTCACAATCTTCTCTAATGCCTGAACTCTGAAATGACAGAATTCAAGGATGAAATAAACATCTTTTGTTGATATCAATCCAACGACCACTATTCCTCTTGAGCTTCTGAATACTGAAAACACTTAGCCTTAATCTTCTCGCTAGTTTGGGAGATCCAACGACCCACGGTAAATTGGCACTTCTTCTTGAAGCGATTACACCATCCGATTTAACTTCTCAAGGACTTCTGGCCAAATGACTTGGCGTCCTCCCTCCTGAACTTGACTTATGTAAGATGATTTCGACCTCCATCTCCCTTTGGACACTTCAAAGGTTTTATCCCTTCTGATCTTTCGCTTGCAAACTTAAGGCCTCCAAAAGGGTCCCTGCATGCACTCCTTGTGGAAATTTCAAATAACCTCTGGTTATTTGGGTCTTCTATTCTATGTACTCTTTGCAAGAGCAGTCTTTCAATCTTCCTCTTGGATTTGGTAAAATCCAAGACCTCACCCAGCCTGTGCACACCTTGCATGACTCTGAGATAACCTTGCACTTTAGTTTATATGAGAACAACGGTATCCCTCCTGAGATTTTTGAGATAAAACTTGTAACTTTGTCGACCCACACCTTGTGAACGTTCGCTACACTACTTGCAGGAATTCTCAGGAAGAGAAACAAGTGAATCTCATTCTTCCTCTCTCACAGACTTCATACATTTAACTTGAAATCATACAGATAAAACAACATTTAAATAAATGCATAATCAGAGAAACAAAACAACTGTAAAAATACCATTCAACAGATGTAAATAGCAAGCATAATAACACCATGAAAATTGAGTCAAAGATTCATATATTAACTCAAGTAATCTGGTACATGGGTTCTTCTCTACAACTCTCTGCTACAGCTCAATAGCTTATAGAATTCTCTATTTCTGAATAATAATAAAATTATACAAGCAAAGGTGTCTTTCTATCCGTTTTCCCTCCTACAGCTCTAACTATCAAATCGGAAATTAAAAGCTACAAGTACTTTACATTTAATACACATAAATGCCTCCATATCTGACAGATGTGAGTAATGCTCAAGATCTATTTAGAACCTCCAAAACATAAATGAGAATACTCTCCCTTAGGAATTACATTAATGTCTCTTCATTAAAATTTAAAACATTTTCAAAATGTGCGTTGGTGTGTTTCTAGTTGTCTTTGCCTTCACGCTTGTGTTGTTGGTTGCTTACGACGCCCCTGCATAATACTCCCTTGGCTTGAAAAATTCATGAACTCTTTTTCATGAGCTCCTGCACTGTCTGTCCATGTCTTTGGATATCTTATTTTCTTTCCCAATTGGAATCTTCAATTGGGTGTCCTTTCCACTTCACCAAATATTCAAAATATGTTTTCCTTCGAGTCTTCTTGCTGACTCTCTGATCAATGATCCTTTCCATATGTGGCTTTTTAGCTACAGGCGTCTGTTTAACCCATTGGACTTCCTTTTGATCCTTTGATCCCTCTACTTCATCTTCTCTGTAAGAATACAGATCTTCTATGTTGAATATGGGAAATATTCATATCCCATCTGGTAATTTAATTTCATAAGAATTGGCTTCGAATTTCCTCAAAATTTTACACGACCCAATTTTCTTCATTTTTAGCTTATTATATGTTCCCCTTGGGAACATTTCTTTTGTGAGATGATCCAGAACCAAATCACCTACTTCAAACTGAAGCTCTATCCTCTACTGATCTACTCGGCATTTGTATTACTAGATAGAATTTTGTAACCACTCTCTGACTTTACTATGGAGTTCCTGCATTCTCGCTACAAAATCTTCTGCGCTAGCACTCCAGAATTCATTTTGTCCTAAGTCCTTCAACTCAGAAACTCCTCTTGGATGCATCCCATATACTATTTGGAATGGTCTCTATCATGTACTCCTATTTTGTGAATATTTGTATGCAAATTCCACTTGTGGCAGAATCTGATCCCATTGACTGTGATGTTCAGCTACCAAACTCCTCAACAAATCTCCCAATATTCTATTCACTATCTCAGTCTATCCATCTGTATGATGGTGATATAATGAGCTAAAAAATAATTTAGTCCCTAGCTTCTTCCATAAGGTCCTCCAAAAATGACCTACAAATTTGGTATCCCTGTTCGATACAATACTCTTGGGTAAGTTGTGAAGTCCAACAACTTCTTTGAAAAACATATTGGCAACATGTGTTGCATCACTGGTTTTCTGACATGAAATGAAATGTGCCATTTTATAAAATCTATCGAATACCACGAAGATGGAATCAAAACCACTTTGTGTCCTCGACATTCCTAATACCAAATCCATACTTATTGCATCCCATGGCCTTTCTGGTATCGGTAATGGATGATACAACCCTATATTCTATCTTTTTCCCTTCGCATGCTGGCAAATTCTGCATATGTTCACGAATTTCTTGACATCTGTCCTCATCCCTGAACAATAATATGAGCTATTCATTTTCACAAACATTTTTTCATGGCCAAAATGTCCAGCCAATCCCCCACTATGATTTTCTTTCAAGAGGTTCTCTCACATAGAACTCTTCGGAATGCACAATTGATTACCCCTGAATAGTAGTCCAGCCTAAATCATATATTCAGTCCATTGGCTCCTATCTCTGAGAACTGGATTCTCACATGCTTCATAAGATTCTTTAAAATATGCATCATCTCTGTACATCTCCTTGAGGTTATCAAAACCTAAGGTTGTTACTCTGAATTCCTGGAGAATCAAGCGTTTCCTGCTCAAAGCATCAGCAACTTTGTTAGCAGTTCCAGAAATATGCTTTATGACAAAAGTAAAATTTTGCATGTATTCAACCCATTTTTCATTCTCTTGGTTCAATTTCTCCTATCGAGTCATGAATTTTAAAGCATGGTTATCACTATACAAGACAAACTCTTTCAGAACCAATAAATGTCTCCATTTTGTCAATGCATGTATGATTGCATAAAACTCTTTGTCATACGTGGAATATTTCATCTTTGCATCATTCAGTTTCTCACTGAAGTATGAAATCAGCATGTTGTCTCGGCTTAAGACTGCTCCAATCACAAATCCACTTGTGTCACACCTGACTTGAAATGTCTTGCTGAAATATGGCAAAACCAGAACTGGTTGTCTAGTTTTCTTCTCCTTCAACAACTTGAAAATTTTCTCTGCTTCCTCCATCCAATGAAAGGATTTATGTCTTTTCTTGACTGTGTCCATCATCGGTGCACATATTGCACTGAAATTTCTGATGAATTTCCTGTAAAAACAAGACAATCCATGGAAGCTTCAAACTTCAAAGATACTCTTTGGCGATGGTCAATCTCTGATTGCTTTTACCTTCTCAAGATCCATATTCAACTCGTTTGAAGAGATTATGAACCCCAAATAAATGAGCTCTTTCTTAATGAAAGATGACTTCTTCAAATTTATCATCAATTTCTCTTGCTGTAACTGTTACACATCATTTTGGTCACCCTGATGATGATTACATAAACATGTGTTCAGGTTCCCAATATAATCTTTTGCCTAAGAAAAGCAACCTCTTTCCACCCTTTCACTATGCATTTTTGGAAGGCCGTCATGAGAAGCTCCCTTTACACAGTGTGGAAATCCCTAATTTATGCATGTTTTACTATAGCCAGTCTGCAGGATTTCCGCGGGATGATATATAGGCGGTTCGCGGCGATGTTTTAAAACTAAAAGAGGAAAGAAGTTCTAGCAGCTTCTAGAAGTGGAATCTTCTGGAAATATGAAGTGGCGTCCATGTGGTTACGATCCTACTGAGTTCTCTGATTTGATGGGATCATCCTCATCTCTTTAACCACTTTAGCTTCTCCTATATAATGATAGGCTTCTCATGGAAAAGGTTAGAGGTACAAGCATAAAGAAGCATAGAGACTGAAGAAAGAATAGGCTGAAGACTATGTGAAGAATCCTATTTCAAGTGATGCTTGAAGGCCTCCATTCACCCATCAAGATTTTGAGAGAAATCTTCATGCAAAGGTTGGAGCAAATGTATGTGTGTGTCAGAACAAAGGGCCACTGAAATGGAACTTGCGACGTCAAGGAGATTCGGTTGTATCTTCTATCTTTCATTAATATAATACAGTGGCATGTCTCTTTCCCATAAAATGATTGATATCTTATTACATGATTCCTTGATCACATGTTTAGGTTGTCATTGAATTTCATTATTGTTTCTTTCATGTTGGTTGATTTGTGTTATTACAGATCTGATCTCTTAGGAGCATTGGAGTAAAGAAGGATCAACAAAGACATAAGTGATTCATAAGGTATGTTATCTATTCCTCCTTTGATAATTAAATTTGATGATCGTAACCTAGGGAAAGCATCTTGTCCCGTCTCATTTTGTTCTATATCTAGGGGGATTAGTTCATGTCCGCATCTACCAATTTACCCGTTAAGTGACTTTGGAATAGGAAGGTTTTGTTTGCTTGGTTTTGGTTCCTAGATTTTACTAGCGCATGTTGTTTGTTTACGTAGTTGGCCATCAATTTATTTTGTAGGATTCTTAGTTCGTCCAACATTGACCCTCCACATCATTCATGTAGGATACAGGGACTACCTCCAGAAGATCTAGAAGTTTCACAACCCTTGCCTCCTAACCCACCAAAATTTTCTCCTCAACAGAGTGAGATCCAGAACAACATACCTTCACATCCAGAAAGGACTGATTCCCTAAACAGTTTTTGACTTATTTCTGACCCTATAGAATCTTTCCACCTACATCCTGGATACAAGAGACGTGTTCTCCACCTCAATTCAATAGGAGAACTTATTGTTGACACCTCTGGATTACCTCTTGATATTGTCGCCCGCTTAGACAAGGATCTTCTTAAAGCCACCGACATAGAAACTTCTAGATGAAACATTCCTACCTCAGAAACCGAAGTTGATATACCTGCCACCTCTAAACCTCTCGAAACATAGAACACATTCACGATACCCCTGGATCATTTTAATACTACAACGTGCTATTATTTTCCTGGTTCAGAAACGTTGTCAATTGGTGTCAATTTAACCACCCCTCTCAGGCAGGCTCATTCTACGATGACCCCAAATACTATGGCTATTCCCACCAAAAATATGGTGGCCGGACAAAAACCTATTGGCACACCACTTTTACCTAGTTAGATCCCATCCCTTCCTCCTGGGTATAATGTGTTGAATTCTTCTATTCCCGCTCCTACCCAAACCCCATCTAGAACTCCTGGAGTCTCCACTCCTTTTGGGCACCATATTGTTCCTAGTTTTATCCCAACACTTCCTCAGCCACCTTATGGAGGGTCTTATCTATTCCCCATCAGAGGAATAGACTTTAGTGGAACCACTCAGTCTTTCACACCCAATTACCAGATTCCTATTGGTGGACAATTTCACCCTGGAGGCCAAACGCAATCCCCTTTTGGAGGTCAAATCCCAATTGGGACACAACTCCTGGTTGGAGGGAAACTCCCACCTACCCCACCCTATGGATATAAAATACCTGCAACCTTGGCCCAGTATTGGAACTATATCACCCAAAATAATCCTCAATTGACTGGGGGGCAACAGCCTCAAGCTAGCTCTTTCACACCCCCTAGTACCGACCAGCCCTATCCAGGTCTGTCCAATTCCATTTGGGGTTCGAATGCTCAACCTAATGTCCTTGTTCAAGGGAACAACCCTAACCAATACAACCCTATAGGTTACATGCCTCCACACCAACAACCGAATATGCCTGGATCTTTTCATTATATGCAAAATGCTTACGGTCCTATTGGTATACCTACAGGTCTTCCTCCCCAAAGTCACCAGTACTCCCATGTGAATAGACAGTTACCCTTCTTAGCTACCCTGGACCTCCCTGATCTTTCTAGAATTTTAAATGACCCTATCAGTCACTCTCCTTAGTGGCCCATAATACTGACCAAACTACCATCCGACACTCCTAAGTTTGATGGTAAACTAGGAGAGGACCCAAACAATCATGTAATGAATTTCCACATTTGGTATTCATCCAACTCTTTGATGGATGACTCTATTCGATTATGTCTTTTTTAGTGAACTCTCACAGGTTCGACCGTGAAGTGGTATATAGAATTAACCTGAGGCTTCTTCACTGACTTTAACACCCTCGTCATGGTTTTCCTCACCCATTACCAGTTACTGATCTGTTACGAAACAAGAACTGAAATTTTGAGTTCTTTCAAGCAAACCAAAGCCATTGATATCTTTGATCACATTCATGAGTGGAGACGGAGACGATGTCTAATCAAAATCGAGCTTCCTGATCAGTTACTGGAAAAGTGATTCACAAAATCATTCATGAATGGCATCGCGCATGAAATCTCCATGGGTGGTGTCACTGAAGAACAGGCGATCAGTCATGCTCAATACCTCGACCTCGTTTACTCACAAACAGGTACTCTTTACGATTTACTCCCTGATGCACCTTGTCCTTCTACTATCGCTACTTCAACTACTCCTGCTGCTTCTCATGCAGTTGACGATGTGATTGACACTTTTCATGCTCAACCCCACTCCACATAAGCCTCTACCACCAACCCCAAGTCTGTTGTTTCTAATGTTCAACATGCTCTATCTCCTACTCCTCCTATCAGCAAGACTTCTGAGATGAACTTTGTTCAATCTACCCCTGCCAAAAAGATTAAATCCAAAAAATGGAAGGGTAAGAACAAGGAGGATAAAAATAATCCGCAATCTGAGAATACCAAAACACAACTTGTTGATGATAAGGATAAGTGAAAACCCCGATACCCTTGTCTTATCTGTGGTGATGATCACTACACTAAGGATTGTCCAAGACGGGTCAAGGTTACTAAGTTCCTTCAAGGGACCCCGAAACCACCTACGTCGGTTGTGTTGTCACAACCCTTCCCTTCTCAACAGCAGGCCCAATTGGTCATTCATGACCAACCTTCCCCCTCCACTACTTCCTATGTTCTAATGTGTAATGGTGATTCAAAGAATAATGACATCACACTTACCACTCGATCCAAATATTATTCTTCCTCCAAGGAGAAAATTGACAAAATACCACCTTCATTGGTCCAATCATCTCCCTCGACTCCACCTACCAATGGTCCTCTTCATCTCAAACGATCGACCATAGATACAGTTCTTCACCCTCCCCCAAAGGGTGTTGTTTGAAAGTCTTCTTTCAATCCTCATGCGTGTGCTGCCCAGAACTACAATATTGTAGAGGATCTGGCCCAAGCACCATTCGCAATGTCAGCCCTCGAAGTCCTTCAGATTTTTCCTACACAACGGAAGGCACTTTTGAAAGACGTGGGTGGAATCAATCCTACAGATACGAATTTAATAATTTTTGACTTGGAAGATCACATTCCAAGGCTGCCCCCTCAGCTCGTGTTTCAAATACAAGTTGTTGTCGCTGACAAAAATATTTTTAGAACAGTTATCGATGAGGGTGCCTCGACGTGTGTCAGGTCCGTCACTTTTTGGAAATCCATTGGCTCTCCTCCCTTAACTAAATACACAACATGCTCAAAACCTTTAATGGTTCTATATTTAAACCTTACAGTGTCCTCCCCTTGTTTCCCATCACATTAGAAGGAAAATTGGTCAGTGTGTAAGTTGAGGTCTTTTATGCACCTCTCGATTACAACCTTTTACTCGGTTATAGCTGGATTGATTCCATGCGTGCAGTTGTGTCCACTCTTTTCCATGTCATACGTTTTCCACATCAGGGAAAATTAATTATGATAGACCAATTAGCCTTCTTCAACTCTAATACACGTACCATCAACGTACCTTTCATTGCAAAGAAACCCCCTGGATATGAGAATGTCGGTGCGGGTCTACTAAAAGATTCCACTCTGATGGGTACATTTACAATCCCACCACCCGATGTTCCACCTCCTTTGGTATCCTCAATTAACATGATCTCCACCTCTGTCTGTGAACCTCCCAAGTCTTCTGACCCATCGATAGTACCCGAACCTGGTGATTATCTTCTCTATGGAAACCATATTCCCTTGAGTTCGGTTGAATCCGCTTACCAATCCATTCAATCAGCATCCCCCTCTACCCCTCTCTTGGAGATTCATCTCCCGATCCTTTTCACGTGATTTTTCCCATGGAAGAGATGATTATGTCGGATATGTCGATGGAAGATACCCCTTGGGATAATGGGCATCATCGTTCCATTCTCTTCCTCGAACAACACACACTCGAGAGTTACCAACGGATCTTGACCCCATCAACCATTGTCGTTATTACTTCGGTTCTCGACTCCCCACACGATGTGTTGTATGAAGGGAACTTAAGCATCATTTCACCCACCATCCCCCTCGACATCTCTATCAATCATGGAGTTGTTGAAAATGTGCACATCAGAGATTCATGTTCCGTTGATGAAGTTACCACGTATAAATGCCTTTTTCAAGAATTTTGTGGTGACTTCGCCTAGATCTATGAAGAGATGTCTAGTATTGACCCCGATATTGTTGTACATGAAATCAAGACATACTCAGGTGCTAAAACCGTCTAGCAAATACTTTTCCCAGTCCACCCTCGTAAAGCAGTCACTATCAAGCTTGAAGTCGAAAAACTTATTAAAGATGGTTTTATTTATCCCGTGGCTTTAACTGATTGGGTATCCAATCTTGTTCCAGTTAACAAGAAACAAGGTATGATCTGTGTCTATGTTGATTATTAGGATATCAACAAAGCTTGTCCTAAAGACAACTTTCCCACCCCCTTCGTTGACCAAATCATCGACGATTGCATCGGAAGTGCAATCTTCTCTCTGATGGACGGTTTCTCCGGATATAATCAGATCAACATATTACCTGTGGATCAACACAAAACTTCTTTTATTTGTCCTTGGGTCACTTTTGCCTACCAGAAACTGCCCTTCAGTTTAAAGAACGTCGGTGCCACATTTCAACGTGCTATGTATTATTCTTTCCATTATATTAATCACATTGTACAACCATATTTAGATGACCTACCAACACATTCCATGCATCGTAGTGACCATACAGTTGTTACACATTATTTTCATCATCCCTATGATCGTTAATGATGTAAACCTAT
>ML796793.1:76476-105242 GCA_009831015.1 Picea engelmannii | reverse complement strand
GCTCCTGAATCTACTACCCAAGACTCAGAAATATTATCTACAGAAAGAATCAAAGCATCTTGTAACACATCACCTGTTACATTTGCTTCCTGATTTCTCTCCTGCTATCCATCTCTTTGTTTCTTTGGAGCTCTGCAGTCTTTTTTCAGATGTCCTTTCTTCCCACAATTCCAACACTCTATCTTTCCAAGTCTGGATTTGGATCTTCCCTTCCTATAATTTCCGTGATTTCCGGAGCCCTTTCCTCTATCCTTTTGTCTTCCCCTGTTCTCCATGTTCAATGCATTTCCTGATGTCTCACCTGTGCTTTTCCGTCGCATTTCCTCACTAAGTATAACACCAAAAACATCATCAAATTTTAAAGTATTTGAACCAGAGATAGAGTTACTTACATCCATGACCAAGCCATTCCAGCTTTCTGGCAATGAGCACAAGATTAGAAGATCCCTAACCTCATCATCAAAGTCCAATTTTACAGAACTTAGTTGATTAGTAGCCGTATTAAATTCATTTAAATGATCTACAATAGACCCACCTTCAGACATCTTCATATTAAATAATCTCTTCATTAGAAATACCTTATTTGACGCTGAGGGTTTTTCATACAATTTTTCCAACGCATCCATCAAACCCTTCATTGTCTTTTCTTTCGAAATATTGAAAGCCACCGATGCTGCCAGGCTCAGCCGTATCATTCCTAGAGCCTTTCTTTCAAGAATCTCCCATTCTTCATCCTTCATGGCCGCCAGCTTCTTTGCTACTCCACTTAATGGTAGGAATAGATCCTTCTGATATAAATAGTCTTCCATCTGCATCTTCCATAACTGGTAGTTTTGGCCGTTAAATTTCTCGACCCTAAACTTTCCATCTTCCAACATTGCTCCCACTCGAACCAGGAACCCTCTTTTCCTGCGAGTTACCTTACGCTTTGATACTAGTTGTTAGAAAACAGGACCACGGAGCAATAAAATAAAACAAATGTAGAAACAAAACATAGAAGACACACAATATAAGAGAGACATAGATTTACGTGGTTCACCCAGTGTGGGCTACGTCCCCCAGAGAAATTGCCAGGTCCTTCCTTTATTATTATCCAGCAAATGAAAGGATACAACCTACAACAAAACCCGCTGTAACTTCCTCTTCTTTCTCTCACAGTCTTCTCTCTCAGAATACAATATTCACCATCAACTATAGCCGTGATACATTTCCCTCATAAAAGAGGGTTACCTTCTAGGAAAAAAAACCCTAACATAATCTCTACCGTTAGATCTACGACCTTATAATGAACGATCCAGATTTACAATGAAATTACAATATAATTTTACAAGGCAATTTTTATTCGGGGGCTTCGTCCCCGAACCCCCATCAGGGGACACTACCCCCAAACCCCTGCTGGGGGGCCACTTTCCCCCAGACCCCCCAACCGGGGGGATAGCCCCCCCAGACCCCGCAGAGGGGGTACCCCCCTCTGCACTCCCCCACGTGGAAGAGTGTACATACTTCTGGGGTGTAAATACTTCATGGGGTATCAACACGGCTGAAAGAAAGGACCTCTGAATCAGGAAGATAATCAGGCTACACAACCAACATAAAACTAAAAATAAAAGTGAACGTTGACTCAATAAAAATCCCAAAAAATGTTGAAAAGGTGTGCTAAAGATCTTCTCTGTTTCCCATGTAGGTATTTGCTTGCAAAGATGTTGGAATGGAGGGAGAATGAGAAGAAGAAGATGATCTCATGGCTTTAAATGATCCGAGGACTGTGAATTCCCTTCGTCAATGTGGTCTATTAAAATTCTTCAAAGTTCAGGGCATGAGAGCCCAACAAAGATTACTAGAATATCTGGTTCATATGTGGGATTCAGAACAACAAGTGTTCCACGTGGGTGTTCATGTCCTCTCTTTGGATATTGAGGATATTTATTTCTTGACAGGGTTGTCACGTCATGGGGCACATGTGACTTTGATAGGTGGTCGAGGTGGTGGATCTCTCATGAGTGAGTACATTCGTGAGCATTGCGAACTTGACGCTGAAAGATGTAAAGGAAAAGTAGCAATCCGAGGTGTGAGATATTTGACCCTCATGACCATATTGTTTACTGTTGCACAGATGGCAGGGAGTGCTGCACCACACATGACACTCCAAAGTTACTTCCAATATGAGATTGAATGCTTGGAGCCTCGAGTATTCAATTGGTGCGACAATCTATTATGCGGCATGAAAACTTAAGTCACGAAAAGAAAGAACAGGGACCTCAAATAGTTCGGTTATGGGTCTATTTTAGTATCTTTCTTCCTTGAAAGAGTTCCACACCTACACCTACAGGTGGAATGGGGAATACCAGCCCCGAGAGACCCACAAATGAAAATATGGTGTGATCTGATGACATGGCATGTGGCGGGCCGGATTGTGAAGTATGATGATGCATTCTTCAATTGGTTGGGACCACAAATCCTGATGATTGATGATTATTCTTATGCCAGTCCAGACTTTTGGGGTGATCCAGATTTGGTCCTCCCTGATGGATCTCAGTGGGGAGATCTAGGTCAGAAAGGAATTTGTTTTTACAATGTTTTTATGATTTTTTAGAAATATTTAATGTTTTTGTGTTTCCAATCGAAAGAGTAATAATTTATTTTTCGATCATGCAGATGTAGGGCCACATCGACCCCCGGGGTCTTATCCTATTCAGAGGTGAGGAGAGGCACACGTAGTGGCTGGATGGGATGTCGAGGATTATGATGCGATAGAGAAAAACCTGGAAGGCTTGACGATAGGCATCCTTGATATATCCATCGAGGATATCCTGAGGTGCTATCAACACCATACTGTAGGCGTATCCAACTCACTTAGTCATTTACTACATAGAGTAGCGAGAGCAGTAGTATGCTATCACGAGAGGCATCCATGATACCATTTTGTACGGGCTATGGGATTATATTTTGATATTTTGATCTTCGAATGAAAACTCTTTTTGTAAACATTACATCATTATATATATATACATGAGGCTTTTACCCGTTTTACTCTGTCTTTTGTACAATATGTGAAATGTGACTGGAATTACATATGTCTCAAATGCCTGTCTAATACATAGTTAGCTAGAGCATCAGTTAATGTATTTAGACATCTAGGAATGTTTTGATATTCAATATAATCAAAATGACGTTCCAAGAGGTGGATTCGTAAATATACCCATAATAGAGTAGGGCTTCAAATAGTATAGACATTGTTTAGCTGTAGAACTACTAGTTGCGAATCAAGTCGTATAATGAAGCGATGAATCCCAAGTGAAATAACACTAGTCAATAATTTGATGACCACACTATACTCTGCGATATTATTGGTTTCTCAATCGAGACAAACACATTATAGACAAACAAGTTTGTTTGAGGGTGCATAGATTGCCCAAGCAGTAGAAGCTAAATTCTGGGTACTGTGGCTATCACCATCGGCGAAGCCAATATAAGGTAGAAAAAACACCGACATCTGGAGACCAAACACAATGCAAGGTAAGTTTCCAGTGGTAAAAGTCAAAAAACAGAAACACACTAAAGTAACACACAAGAGTATGATACAGTAAAAATACAAGTGCTTATGTAGAGATAGGCTAAGCGTAGTACTTCTTCAAGTAAAGCCCATTTTTGGGTTCACTCAAAGGAATGCCATCGTAATCTACTAACTCATAGGCTCCCTTCTCCAAAAATCTCTTAACAATATAAGGGCCTCGTCACATAGCCTCAAATTTTCCAGTTCCTAGCAAATCATGATCTTGTTCATAGAGGAGAACTAGATCACCTTCAGAAAACACACGTGGCTTGACATGTTTGTCGTATTGGGATTTTATGTGTTTCTTCTAGGTTTTAGTAACTAGGGTGGCATCGTGATGGGTCTCATCTAATTGTGTAAGATACAATAGATGTTCCTCCTCAGTAGAGGTGTTCAGGATAAGTTGGACAGATAGTTTTAATGATGGAATTTCACATTCAATCAGTAAAACAACTTCTAAACCATACACTAATTGGAAAGGTGTAAACCCCATGGCTGACTTCACGGATGTCCAATAGGCCCACAATGCAGAGAACAACATCATGTGCCAACTTGTTTTGTGAATTCTGATAATCCATTGAAGCATGGTAATAAGTACTTTTTTTATTGCTTCGACCTGGCCATTTACTTGTGGATAGTAGGGGGTCGAATTTTCATGTGGAAGACCCAAGTTTTCGGTAAGTTCAGACATCATAAAGTTTCGAAAGTGGCTACCGTGATCGGTAATGATAGCCTGTGGGATTCCAAATCATGTAATAATGTGATTGAAGATGAATAGGGCTGCATTTTTTCTCGTGTTGTCGAATGTAGGCATCGCCTCAGCCCACTTTGTAAAATAATCTACGACTACAATAATGTACCCATTCCCCTCGGCCGAGTGAGGGTGACATGTCATGAAATTGATGCCCCATTTAGCGAAGGGTCCAACATAAACTACCGGATGTAAGGGAGTGGGGTGAGATCTTATTTTGTTGTTGTATGTTTGGAAAGCGTGACATTTTTGGATGACAATAATACAATCTTTGAAAAGAGAAGGCCAAAAATACCCAGCTCGTAATATCTTTTGGGCAGTAGCATACCCAAACATGTGACCACCAAATGCTCTAGAATGGCAGTCATTTAGATCTTTCTCAGCCTCATCATAAGTGAGACATCGACAAAAAATGGAGTCAACTTCACGACGATAAAGAGTATCACTGAGGATGATATACTGACGAGCTTGGTAATGTATGTGACAATGGTCAGTACTAGATAAATCAGGCCGAAAAGTCTGAGTCTGGAGATATATAATGATATATCCATACCAAAGGTCATCAGAACTGATTAGAAACATGGATTCATCGGGTAATGAATCCTCTACTACATTTTCCGTCTCAGAATAGGGAAGTTCGCATATCAATTCAACAAACACGAAGGATTTTTTAGACTTAGCACGTTCAAACTCTAAGTCAAAATACTAGAGTATATACCACAATCCATTTGGAGTATTTTCCCCCTAGAAACTGACATGTAAGAATGTGCTGCATAGGGTTGCAATCATAAATCACGATGGTCTTGCATAAAAGGATATACTGCCGAAAACGTTGGATAGCTTGAACAATTGCCAAGGCTAGTTTTTCAACATGTAAATACTTGGCTTCGGTAGTCGTGAGACTCCAAATCAAATAATAAATGACATGTTCATCGTGAGAATTGTCCCCTTGGACTAGAACCATGGTGATGGTCAAATCTGAAGCAGTGAGATAAATGAAATAATCTCGACTATAATCGGGTGGGAAAAGTAGTGGGGTACGGGTTAAAGCCAAATTCAAAGCATCGAAGTCTTTGTTGGTAGTGGTGTCCCATACAAATTCAGATCCTTTCTTTAAAAGTTGAGTAAATCCGAGTGTTAACTCAACATAGTTCGGGATAAAACGATGTAGAAAGTTTTCCTTCCCTTGCAAATTTTGTATATGGAGAAGTGAAGAAGGGGGAGGGAGATTGAGAATGGCCTCAAACTTCAAAGGATCTACTCTAATCCCTTGACATGACACAATAAATCCTAAGAGTTGACCGGAATCCACACAAAAAACACATTTGTGTGGTTTTAACCATATATGATAGAACCGACAATGAAGGAAAATGGCTCGGAGGTGGGCCGGTGTTATCGGACAAATCTGTAGGTGCGGACACTAACTGATCTCCCTAGATCCACCTAGATCTAGAACAAAACACACCAGAATATGACGCTTTCCTTAAGTTTTAAATATTGAATTTACTAACTAAAGAGGGATGGGTGACATACCATTTAAATGTCACTTCCTCTCACCATCACCATCCTAGCTTCGTTCCAATGCTCATTCAATGATGAACCTGCAAAAGAACGCAACCAACCAAAGTGATAGAAATAGCATAATCTCAATATAAACCTATGTATGTGATCAATGAATCATACAATAAAACACAACAAGATTTATAGGAAAGAATCATATTACTGTATCATATTAAATGTGAAAGAGAGATTACAACCATGGCCTTAATGTTGTAAGGTCCCTTCCAAATGTCCTTCGTTCCCCACACACTTCCATTCCAAGAATTCTGGGAGCATAGATCTGATACTATTCACAATCTATCTTGACAAAGGCAAAAATCAAAGACACTCCAACCAAGCTAATAGTTCCAAGCCAAATCCAACTTAGCCCTTCTCCATGAGACATGTCATGGCCACCAAACATACACTGTGTATCCATGCCAATATGAGTCAAATTTGAACATAGCCACCAAAAATACACTATGGATCTATGTGTTAAAGACTCAAATTTGAACATAGCCACGAGACATACAATGTGGATCTATGCAACAGTACAATCTGAAAATACTCCAACACAACCTGAATCTATTAGAAAAGATCCAGGGTCTTCATCTCCACCACTCTATAGTACGAATCTAACCATGTGATCACAGGTGTCGAAGTTGAACATGGTAGAAACCACTTGATTACCAATCATTAGTGTATACCATTTAACAACTGCGAGGAAAATCACCATTAATGTTAATGACTCCCAAGGTACACTAGTACAATCCAACGAATGTGAATAAATGAGTTGAAGTCAAACACTCGGCGGAATTTCTCGATCAAGGGTCAATAATGAAAACCCACTGTCGAAAGCAAGGAAACCTGCCATTGAGGCATGCAAGTTCCAAGTACCAACTAGTTTCTAAGTCTAATTCCTGGATAATGAGTTGAAGTCGAAAAGAAAAGACTCGTCATAGGAGGCCCTTAATGTATCCCACATCATTGACATGAAACAAGTAACAAGATTTGATGTAGATCAGAGTAACAAGTGATTCAGGACTGACTTAGGGATGGCCGACGCAATAGAAGGCTTTAAGGACTGCAGAAATGACCGATGCAATAGATGACTTTCCGGGTTGAATTTCTCTTTGAACATATTGACGACACGACAACTGTCTTGGAAATACTGACTCAACAACAAGGATCACAAACCAATTTGTAATCTTATAGGAGTATGATCAGAAGACAAGTGGATTTTCCAACCTAGACATAAGGTGAGTGAAAGGGTGTCATGTTCAAAAGTGACTCTTCCATGGAATACAGGTTTAGACATAATTCTTTCTCAATTTCCCCCCCCACCATTTCTGGCGAGTACCTCTTTATTTTTACACAAGCTTGAGGAGGATAACATATGCTTGTAATGTAAGCTCATCCTTCGGACGAGTCCCTCGAAGTATGTTTAACGAACCCTAAGAAGGAGTGGTTCGGTCCCATATGGGCCTTTTGATGTTTTTTTTATGAGTCCAAAGAAAGAAAACTCAGGGGTTTTTCATGTTTAGAGAGTCTGAAAAACACTTAAAGAGAACTCTCTTAGTTCCTTTTTCATAAAGTAGTCCGATGAGACCGAAAAAGAGATAAACTATCTCTCAACTGACGTTTTCTTCAAATACTTTAACGAGCATGAAGAGAACAAGGTCGCTCGACAATCTTTTCATGTTTAGAGAGTCTGAAAAGAGCTTAAAGGGAACTCCAGTGGGTTCCTTTTTCGTATAACCTTTATGAGTCTGAAAAAGTGATAAAAGTATACTCGGTTTCATTCTCACGTATTTACGAGCACGAGAAAGAACAAATACTAAGCTCGGTAACTTATTCTCATGTATTTATGAGCATGAGAAAGAACAAAGACTAAGCTCGAGATTTTTTTTCATTTTTACACAAGATTTAAAACAAAGCAAACCTATGCTTGGACCTGGTTTCATTTTTACACAAGCTTGAACCATAGGAAACTATGCTTGAGGTAAGTGGTTTCATTTTTACACAAGCTTGAACCATAGAAAACTATGCTTGTTACTTCCCAACATATGGTTGGTACTTAGCCCCCAACTTAAGAAGCTAGTGGCTCTTACTTCAACATGAAGTCTAGAGGCTATAAGCATTGCCCCCCAAGCTTCGTTTCATCCAACTGAAAAGGAGAATGAAATGAAGCTTCAAATACTAGACAAAGGACTTGACTCAAATAAAGAGGGGGAAAAACTATTTCATTTTTTAACGAGCTTGGCACAGAAACAAGAACTATGCTCGTAACCTCTGTTTCATTTTTTAACGAGGTTGCCACAGAGACGAAAAAACTATCCTTGTAAGTGGTTTCATTTTTTAACGAGCTTGAAATAAAAAAACCATGCTCAAAGACCTCTATTTCATTTTTTAATGAGGTTGCCTCAGAGATGCAAAAACTATCCTCAGAGTCTCTCTTCTTGATCATGGATTCCAAGAGGACAATGCTCCCGAATGACACCATGTCAAGGGACAAAACTCGGTCATGGATTCAAAGAGGTCTTCACTGGAAGGAAGAAACACACTCTAGAAGGACACCATGTTGAGGGTCATGACAGGAGTAAAGATATCATGCTCTAACAACCCTATCGAAAAGATCACCATGTCAACTACTGGATCTAAGTCATCAGAAGTTGAAACCATGGGCGACAATGCCACATAATTGACCTATGGCGGGGGCGATACTGTCTACATATAAGAACCATTTAGGGAGGCAATCCAGTCAGGGTCAATGAATGAAAGTTGATCAACAGTCACAATTCTTCCATCGTGAGGGAAATATATCACACGAAAAAGAGTGGACACAATAGATTTCATGGCATAGACATAATCCCACCCAAGAAGTAAAGAGAAATCCAAGGAATCTTGGACTACCATGACATCAATAAAGACAATTTTCCCTCCCAAAGTTATAGGAAACTGGGGAAGGGTCCCTAAAGGTTGACTGGTTCTTCTGTTAAAAGATAACAGATTCTGTGTAACCCGCGCAAGTGGAGGATAACCCAAAGCTTGCCAAGCAATAGAGGACAAAATACTAACAGACAAACCTTCATCTATCAACGTTTGAGGAACGTCTCGACCACAAACCTGTACTGTAATCTGGAAAGGAATGTAAGAGGGAAGACGAGGTCTAGTTAGCACACCCCAATCAAAATGGATAGCCTCATTACTTGGAGGGGGTCCTATGGGAGAAAGAGGAATACCCCTCGGCATAGGATATTCTGTATCAACGAGAAAAACATGGGCAATATCAGGTTTACTCTCTAGCGGGAGAGTAGGATCGACTGATGGAGAGATCGTATTGACCACTTGAGTTTAATTCTCCAAGGGGAGAATGGGGTCGATGGGTGGAAACAGATTGACCACTTGGGTGACACTTTCTAACGGGAGAGTGGGATCGACCGAGGATGGGATTGGATCGACCGCTTTAGTTTCACTCTCTGAGGGGAGAGAGGGATTGACCGAGGATGGTATTGGATCAACCACTTTGTCAACTGGTTCAACTAAGGACATGACTAGATTGATGACATGATCAACTATATTGGCTGGAGAAGGGACCAGAGTGATCATTCCATCAACTATAGGGGGGTTCAGAGAAAGCTTACGGTAAGCAGCTGGAAGTTGAGGCTGTGAAACAATCATGTCTTCCAGTAATTTTGAGGCTTCATCCATACGAGAACAAAGGTGAGTGAGATGACTCCCTTTGCATAACATACACGAGAACTTGACTATACTTTTCTTCTTCCCAACCGTATCATGAATGGTTGACGGGGGGTCGTCAACATGTTGTTTAGAGGCTAACGACATAGGTTGGCAAGGGTGTGTAGACCATGCTTCTATAACCTTGGATAGACCAGGGAAATCCTTAAGAAGATGGCTACCCTTACAAATCCTGCAAGGATACTTGGGCTTACGAGTTGTTTGGGTGATCTTGACATCATCAACACTCCCGGTATGATTAATAGTAACTGGTTGTTTTCCAACATGTATAGCAGTGGTTGGAGGTTTTGACCCTTGTTTATTTTTCTTCTTCTTATTCTTTCATTTCTTCTTCTTCTTATCCACCAGGTTATTAGCTTCAAATCTCTCACTCGACGAAGAAGATGAAATGGAAGGCGACCTTGCAAGTGAAGAAGGTGAAGAAGATCTTATTGGTGAAGACGATGAAGGATCAACATGAGGTTGATGTTCTTGAGGGGAAGTGCTTGTGACTGAAGCACTAACTACATTCAGGATTACCTAAGTGGAAAACAACCATACTGGTAATCCAATTGTGAGACCTGGAAGGCTCAAAGTAGCGATATGAGGAGGACCAATGTTTCCATAAGAAGGAAAAATAAAAGGTTCCCCTGGAGCAGGGGTTCCTTCATTGGTCATTTCGGGAACTGATGCCATTAAATAAATATCCAATCTAGATTTCTCTAAGGAAAATAAACAACACATGCTAAAAATCTAGTAAGCAAGCAAGCAAACGAAACCTTCTTACAATGAATGCACTAGTTGGTGATGAAATCCAACATCGCGGGAACATTGTAAGAAGGGGCTGAGATAGAGCGGGTGGAAAAGCTACGTTGACAACCTGCTTAACAGACTGACACCCTGGTGCAAGATCCCACACATAATCATGGGTATACCCTCCAAGGAGCCCGAGTGAGTTTGGCCAATGTTGATTCCAGGTACCGTGAATACTTTCCCCTCCATAGTCACCTTGTGTAAAGAACCTAGAGATATAGGCCACTAAAGTTACCAATCACTACAGTGATGCCTGGGGAAATAGTGGACAATCCAATCTACACGCAAGGGTAGGGTATCTAGCCCGAAATCAATTTGAAAGGCTTCCACTCATCATTGTGGGTATACCTTCAAGCGACCCCCATAATATGTGCAATCTCTACACCAAGACCGACAAAGCATGGTGAGTAACTCTACCAGTCTCAATGTAACCTTGTGATTGACCCTTGTGTTAGAAGGGCTTCCCAGGACAAAATGTAATAAGTGGATTTAACTGCTCCCTAACTCAAGATTCTATGTTTGTTTGCAACTTTGGAAAGTTATCTTCCACCCCTATTCCAAAGACCCATGACTAATCTAATATAGGTTTGCTACCAGAAAAGATAAAAATGTCTAATCAATTTTTATAAGCACTTTATTTTATGGCTGTTGTTACTCAAAAGGAGAATGGCATGGACAATATGGTGTTTTGACCGACTCGAAATTTATGCAAAGAGATGAAGATGCAATATTTTCATTTAGATGAAAGCTATGCTACGAGAAGGAGAAAACATTTATCATTCCCATATACACAATGTCCCAAAATATATTAAACTCATCAATATCAATATTCTCAAGAAATGAGAAAAAGGTACTGTACATCAATGTATGATTCATAATTTAAGACAAAAAAATGCCAAGAATCATGCAAATTCGCTACTTCAAATGCAAGGATGCCCCCAATCTAATATAAAGAAAGAAATTAAATCTTTTTGTTTCAAAAATTTCACTAAAAGCAATAATGAACTTTGTTAAAACAAAGAAACCCAAAATAAAAGTTTTCTTTTAAAGCGAACTATTAAGAAGAAATCTGATCTTTCCCTAAACAATTCTAAAGAAAACACACGCTTTGTAATTGAAAGACACTCAAAGAAAGAGACTAATCCTTCAAAACCAAATAAAGCAAAGATGGCTAAAAGCAACTCAAAGAATGTCAAGCAGACTGTAAACATATCAATATAGGGTCCAAAAGTTCAATCTAGCTGATCAAAGCAAAATTGGGTCATCAAAAGATGACAAGACCCAATCGAAAAAAGTTTACAAACAAGTTCGCAGCCTAGCAGTAGAGTACAATTCAAGAATTAGGTATTCTCACAGGCTAGACATTGGTAGAGTGCGAGAAGTTCACACTGGCTCCAAGAGCAGGGTGCGAGAATCAATGGTTTTTGTAGGCTATAGAGAGGTACAGTGCGAGAATGTCTATTATCAAAGAAATTTTTGAAGAAGGACAGGGAATCTAAGTGAACTTCTAGATCCAGAGAGTCTGGATGGATGTCCCACAGACTTAGAAACCAGAAAACAAGCAATCAAAGGAAGGGAAACTAGACTAACTAGGAAACAATCCGTTCCCCAGTGGAGTCACCAATTTTGTTATCGGACAAATCGGTAGATGCAGACACTAACTAATCTCCCTAGATCCACCTAGATCTAGAACAAAACACACTAGAACATGACGCTTTCCTTAAGTTTTAAATATTGAATTTACTAACTAAAGAGGGATGGGTGACATACCATTTAAATGTCACTTCTCTCACCATTGCCATCCTAGCTTCGTTCCAAATCTCATACAATGATGAACCTGCAAAAGAATGCAACCAACCAAAGTGATAGAAATAGCATAAACTCAATATAAACCTATGTATGTGATCGAGGAATCATACAATAAAACACAACAAGCTTTATAGGAAAGAATCATATTACTATATCATATTAAATGTGAAAGAGAGAAAACCATGGCCTTGATGTCGTAAGGTCCCTTCCAAATGTCCTTCATTCCCCACACACTTCCATTCCAAGAATTCTGAGAGCATAGATCTGATACTCTTAACAATCTATCTTGACAAAGGCAAAACTCAAAGACACTCCAACCAAGCTAATAATTCCAAGCCAAATCCAACTTATCCCTTCTCCATGAGAGCTCCTCTCCTTTTATAAGTTGAAGAGGATAAGGTGAGGAGGTTATGATGATTCCACTAAATCATGAAAGTGAATAAGATCCAAACCATTCGGATACCACCTCACCATGGAAGTTTCTCCTTCTAGAAGATTCTAAAAAATGCTCGTTTTTCCCACGTGTAAGCATTCTCGCACCCTGCCTATGGAGCAACTTGTGAACCTCTCGCAACCAAGATATGGTGCAGCCTGTGAGAATCAGGCATTCTCGCACCCTAGCTATAATGCAACCTGTGAACATCCTCTTTAATAGCGTTTTTACAAAGGAAAATGCAACTTCTTTTCTCAGGAAAAGTTCTTCTCCCTTCTCTCTTCAGGAAATCAGGCCACTAACCCCTCTGAAGACAACAGATAGGTTTACATCATTAACGATCATAGGGATGATGAAAATAATGTGTAACAACTGTATGGTCACTACGATGCATGGAATGTGTTGGTAGGTCATCTAAATATGGTTGTACAATGTGATTAATATAATGGAAAGAATAATACATAGCACGTTGAAATGTGGCACCGACGTTCTTTAAACTGAAGGGCAGTTTCTGGTAGGCAAAAGTGACCCAAGGACAAATAAAAGAAGTTTTGTGTTGATCCACAGGTAATATGTTGATCTGATTATATCCGGAGAAACCGTCCATCAGAGAGAAGATTGCACTTCCGATGCAATCGTCGATGATTTGGTCAACGAAGGGGGTGGGAAAGTTGTCTTTAGGACAAGCTTTGTTGATATCCTAATAATCAACATAGACACAGATCATACCTTGTTTCTTGTTAACTGGAACAAGATTGGATACCCAATCAGTTAAAGCCACGGGATAAATAAAACCATCTTTAATAAGTTTTTCGACTTCAAGCTTGATAGTGACTGCTTTACGAGGGTGGACTGGGAAAAGTATTTGCTAGACGGTTTTAGCACCTGAGTATGTCTTGATTTCATGTACAACAATATCGGGGTCAATACTAGACATCTCTTCATAGATCTAGGCGAAGTCACCACAAAATTCTTGAAAAAGGCATTTATACGTGGTAACTTCATCAACGGAACATGAATCTCTGATGTGCACATTTTCAACAACTCCATGATTGATAGAGATGTCGAGGGGGATGGTGGGTGAAATGATGCTTAAGTTCCCTTCATACAACACATCGTGTGGGGAGTCGAGAACCGAAGTAATAACGACAATGGTTGATGGGGTCAAGATCCGTTGGTAACTCTCGAGTGTGTGTTGTTCGAGGAAGAGAATGGAACGATGATGCCCATTATCCCAAGGGGTATCTTCCATCGACATATCCGACATAATCATCTCTTCCATGGGAAAAATCACGTGAAAAGGATCGGGAGATGAATCTCCAAGAGAGGGGTAGAGGGGGATGCTGATTGAATGGATTGGTAAGCGGATTCAACCGAACTCAAGGGAATATGGTTTCCATAGAGAAGATAATCACCAGGTTCGGGTACTATCGATGGGTCAGAAGACTTGGGAGGTTCACAGACAGAGGTGGAGATCATGTTAATTGAGGATACCAAAGGAGGTGGAACATCGGGTGGTGGGATTGTAAATGTACCCATCAGAGTGGAATCTTTTAGTAGACCCGCACCGACATTCTCATATCCAGGGGGTTTCTTTGCAATGAAAGGTACGTTGATGGTACGTGTATTAGAGTTGAAGAAGGCTAATTGGTCTATCATAATTAATTTTCCCTGATGTGGAAAACGTATGACATGGAAAAGAGTGGACACAACTGCACGCATGGAATCAATCCAGCTATAACCGAGTAAAAGGTTGTAATCGAGAGGTGCATAAAAGACCTCAACTTACACACTGACCAATTTTCCTTCTAATGTGATGGGAAACAAGGGGAGGACACTGTAAGGTTTAAATATAGAACCATTAAAGGTTTTGAGCATGTTGTGTATTTAGTTAAGGGAGGAGAGCCAATGGATTTCCAAAAAGTGACGGACCTGACACACGTCGAGGCACCCTCATCGATAACTGTTCTAAAAATATTTTTGTCAGCGACAACAACTTGTATTTGAAACACGAGCTGAGGGGGCAGCCTTGGAATGTGATCTTCCAAGTCAAAAATTATTAAATTCGTATCTGTAGGATTGATTCCACCCACGTCTTTCAAAAGTGCCTTCCGTTGTGTAGGAAAAATCTGAAGGACTTCGAGGGCTGACATTGCGAATGGTGCTTGGGCCAGATCCTCTACAATATTGTAGTTCTGGGCAGCACACGCATGAGGATTGAAAGAAGACTTTCAAACAACACCCTTTGGGGGAGGGTGAAGAACTGTATCTATGGTCGATCGTTTGAGATGAAGAGGACCATTGGTAGGTGGAGTCGAGGGAGATGATTGGACCAATGAAGGTGGTATTTTGTCAATTTTCTCCTTGGAGGAAGAATAATATTTGGATCGAGTGGTAAGTGTGATGTCATTATTCTTTGAATCACCATTACACATTAGAACATAGGAAGTAGTGGAGGGGGAAGGTTGGTCATGAATGACCAATTGGGCCTGCTGTTGAGAAGGGAAGGGTTGTGACAACACAACCGACGTAGGTGGTTTCGGGGTCCCTTGAAGGAACTTAGTAACCTTGACCCGTCTTGGACAATCCTTAGTGTAGTGATCATCACCACAGATAAGACAAGGGTATCGGGGTTTTCACTTATCCTTATCATCAACAAGTTGTGTTTTGGTATTCTCAGATTGCGGATTATTTTTATCCTCCTTGTTCTTACCCTTCCATTTTTTGGATTTAATCTTTTTGGCAGGGGTAGATTGAACAAAGTTCATCTCAGAAGTCTTGCTGATAGGAGGAGTAGGAGATAGAGCATGTTGAACATTAGAAACAACAGACTTGGGGTTGGTGGTAGAGGCTTATGTGGAGTGGGGTTGAGCATGAAAAGTGTCAATCACATCGTCAACTGCATGAGAAGCAGCAGGAGTAGTTGAAGTAGCGATAGTAGAAGGACAAGGTGCATCAGGGAGTAAATCGTAAAGAGTACCTGTTTGTGAGTAAACGAGGTCGAGGTATTGAGCATGACTGATCGCCTGTTCTTCAGTGACACCACCCATGGAGATTTCATGCGCGATGCCATTCATGAATGATTTTGTGAATCACTTTTCCAGTAACTGATCAGGAAGCTCGATTTTGATTAGACATCGTCTCCGTCTCCACTCATGAATGTGATCAAAGATATCAATGGCTTTGGTTTGCTTGAAAGAACTCAAAATTTCAGTTCTTGTTTCGTAACAGATCAGTAACTGGTAATGGGTGAGGAAAACCATGACGAGGGTGTTAAAGTCAGTGAAGAAGCCTCAGGTTAATTCTATATACCACTTCACGGTCGAACCTGTGAGAGTTCACTAAAAAAGACATAATCGAATAGAGTCATCCATCAAAGAGTTGGATGAATACCAAATGTGGAAATTCATTACATGATTGTTTGGGTCCTCTCCTAGTTTACCATCAAACTTAGGAGTGTCGGATGGTAGTTTGGTCAGTATTATGGGCCACTAAGGAGAGTGACTGATAGGGTCATTTAAAATTCTAGAAAGATCAGGGAGGTCCAGGGTAGCTAAGAAGGGTAACTGTCTATTCACATGGGAGTACTGGTGACTTTGGGGAGGAAGACCTGTAGGTATACCAATAGGACCGTAAGCATTTTGCATATAATGAAAAGATCCAGGCATATTCGGTTGTTGGTGTGGAGGCATGTAACCTATAGGGTTGTATTGGTTAGGGTTGTTCCCTTGAACAAGGACATTAGGTTGAGCATTCGAACCCCAAATGGAATTGGACAGACCTGGATAGGGCTGGTCGGTACTAGGGGGTGTGAAAGAGCTAGCTTGAGGCTGTTGCCCCCCAGTCAATTGAGGATTATTTTGGGTGATATAGTTCCAATACTGGGCCAAGGTTGCAGGTATTTTATATCCATAGGGTGGGGTAGGTGGGAGTTTCCCTCCAACCAGGAGTTGTGTCCCAATTGGGATTTGACCTCCAAAAGGGGATTGCGTTTGGCCTCCAGGGTGAAATTGTCCACCAATAGGAATCTGGTAATTGGGTGTGAAAGACTGAGTGGTTCCACTAAAGTCTATTCCTCTGATGGGGAATAGATAAGACCCTCCATAAGGTGGCTGAGGAAGTGTTGGGATAAAACTAGGAACAATATGGTGCCCAAAAGGAGTGGAGACTCCAGGAGTTCTAGATGGGGTTTGGGTAGGAGCGGGAATAGAAGAATTCAACACATTATACCCAGGAGGAAGGGATGGGATCTAACTAGGTAAAAGTGGTGTGCCAATAGGTTTTTGTCCGGCCACCATATTTTTGGTGGGAATAGCCATAGTATTTGGGGTCATCGTAGAATGAGCCTGCCTGAGAGGGGTGGTTAAATTGACACCAATTGACAACGTTTCTGAACCAGGAAAATAATAGCACGTTGTAGTATTAAAATGATCCAGGGGTATCGTGAATGTGTTCTATGTTTCGAGAGGTTTAGAGGTGGCAGGTATATCAACTTCGGTTTCTGAGGTAGGAATGTTTCATCTAGAAGTTTCTATGTCGGTGGCTTTAAGAAGATCCTTGTCTAAGCGGGCGACAATATCAAGAGGTAATCCAGAGGTGTCAACAATAAGTTCTCCTATTGAATTGAGGTGGAGAACACGTCTCTTGTATCCAGGATGTAGGTGGAAAGATTCTATAGGGTCAGAAATAAGTCAAAAACTGTTTAGGGAATCAGTCCTTTCTGGATGTGAAGGTATGTTGTTCTGGATCTCACTCTGTTGAGGAGAAAATTTTGGTGGGTTAGGAGGCAAGGGTTGTGAAACTTCTAGATCTTCTGGAGGTAGTCCCTGTATCCTACATGAATGATGTGGAGGGTCAATGTTGGACGAACTAAGAATCCTACAAAATAAATTGATGGCCAACTACGTAAACAAACAACATGCGCTAGTAAAATCTAGGAACCAAAACCAAGCAAACAAAACCTTCCTATTCCAAAGTCACTTAACGGGTAAATTGGTAGATGCGGACATGAACTAATCCCCCTAGATATAGAACAAAATGAGACGGGACAAGATGCTTTCCCTAGGTTACGATCATCAAATTTAATTATCAAAGGAGGAATAGATAACATACCTTATGAATCACTTATGTCTTTGTTGATCCTTCTTTACTCCAATGCTCCTAAGAGATCAGATCTGTAATAACACAAATCAACCAACATGAAAGAAACAATAATGAAATTCAATGACAACCTAAACATGTGATCAAGGAATCATGTAATAAGATATCAATCATTTTATGGGAAAGAGACATGCCACTGTATTATATTAATGAAAGATAGAAGATACAACCGAATCTCCTTGACGTCGCAAGTTCCATTTCAGTGGCCCTTTGTTCTGACACACACATACATTTGCTCCAACCTTTGCATGAAGATTTCTCTCAAAATCTTGATGGGTGAATGGAGGCCTTCAAGCATCACTTGAAATAGGATTCTTCACATAGTCTTCAGCCTATTCTTTCTTCAGTCTCTATGCTTCTTTATGCTTGTACCTCTAACCTTTTCCATGAGAAGCCTATCATTATATAGGAGAAGCTAAAGTGGTTAAAGAGATGAGGATGATCCCATCAAATCAGAGAACTCAGTAGGATCGTAACCACATGGACGCCACTTCATATTTCCAGAAGATTCCACTTCTAGAAGCTGCTAGAACTTCTTTCCTCTTTTAGTTTTAAAACATCGCCGCGAACCGCCTATATATCATCCCGCGGAAATCCTGCAGACTGGCTATAGTAAAACATGCATAAATTAGGGATTTCCACACTGTGTAAAGGGAGCTTCTCATGACGGCCTTCCAAAAATGCATAGTGAAAGGGTGGAAAGAGGTTGCTTTTCTTAGGCAAAAGATTATATTGGGAACCTGAACACATGTTTATGTAATCATCATCAGGGTGACCAAAATGATGTGTAACAGTTACAGCAAGAGAAATTGATGATAAATTTGAAGAAGTCATCTTTCATTAAGAAAGAGCTCATTTATTTGGGGTTCATAATCTCTTCAAACGAGTTGAATATGGATCTTGAGAAGGTAAAAGCAATCAGAGATTGACCATCGCCAAAGAGTATCTTTGAAGTTTGAAGCTTCCATGGATTGTCTTGTTTTTACAGGAAATTCATCAGAAATTTCAGTGCAATATGTGCACCGATGATGGACACAGTCAAGAAAAGACATAAATCCTTTCATTGGATGGAGGAAGCAGAGAAAATTTTCAAGTTGTTGAAGGAGAAGAAAACTAGACAACCAGTTCTGGTTTTGCCATATTTCAGCAAGACATTTCAAGTCAGGTGTGACACAAGTGGATTTGTGATTGGAGCAGTCTTAAGCCGAGACAACATGCTGATTTCATACTTCAGTGAGAAACTGAATGATGCAAAGATGAAATATTCCACGTATGACAAAGAGTTTTATGCAATCATACATGCATTGACAAAATGGAGACATTTATTGGTTCTGAAAGAGTTTGTCTTGTATAGTGATAACCATGCTTTAAAATTCATGACTCGATAGGAGAAATTGAACCAAGAGAATGAAAAATGGGTTGAATACATGCAAAATTTTACTTTTGTCATAAAGCATATTTCTGGAACTGCTAACAAAGTTGCTGATGCTTTGAGCAGGAAACGCTTGATTCTCCAGGAATTCAGAGTAACAACCTTAGGTTTTGATAACCTCAAGGAGATGTACAGAGATGATGCATATTTTAAAGAATCTTATGAAGCATGTGAGAATCCAGTTCTCAGAGATAGGAGCCAATGGACTGAATATATGATTCAGGCTAGACTACTATTCAGGGGTAATCAATTGTGCATTCCGAAGAGTTCTATGTGAGAGAACCTCTTGAAAGAAAATCATAGTGGGGGATTGGCTGGACATTTTGGCCATGAAAAAACGTTCGTGCAAATGAATAGCTCATATTATTGTCCAGGGATGAGGACAGATGTCAAGAAATTTGTGAACATATGCATCATTTGCCAGCATGCGAAGGGAAAAAGATAGAATATAGAGTTGTATCAGCCATTACCGATACCAGAAAGGCCATGGGATGCAATAAGTATGGATTTTGTATTAGGAATGTCGAGGACGCAAAGTGGTTGTGATTCCATCTTCGTGGTATTCGATAGATTTTCTAAAATGGCACATTTCATTTCATGTCAGAAAACCAGTGACGCAACACATGTTGCCAATATGTTTTTCAAAGAAGTTGTTGGACTTCACAACTTACCCAAGAGTATTGTATCGAACAGGGATACCAAATTTGTAGGTCATTTTTGGAGGACCTTATGGAAGAAGCTAGGGACTAAATTATCTTTTAGCTCATTATATCACCATCATACAGATGGACAGACTGAGGTAGTGAATAGAATCTTGGGAGATTTGTTGAGGAGTTTGGTAGCTGAACATCACAGTCAATGGGATCAGATTCTACCACAAGTGGAATTTGCATACAACAATTCACAAAATAGGAGTACAGGATAGAGCCCATTCCAAATAGTATATGGGATGCATCCAAGAGGAGTTTATGAGTTGAAGGACTTAGGACAGAATGAATTCTGGAGTGCTAGCGCAGAAGATTTTGTAGCAAGAATGCAGGAACTCCATAGTAAAGTCAGAGAGTGGTTACATAATTCTATCTAGGAATACAAATGCCGAGTAGATCAGTAGAGGATAGAGATTCAATTTGAAGTAGGTGATTTGGTTCTGGCTCATCTCACAAAAGAAATGTTCCCAAGGGGAACATATAATAAGCTAAAAATGAAGAAAATTGGGTCGTGTAAAATTTTGAGGAAATTCGAAGCCAATTCTTATGAAATTAAATTACCAGATGGGATATGAATATTGCCCATATTCAACATAGCAGATCTGTATCCTTACAGAGAAGATGAAGCAGAGGGATCAAAGGATCAAAAGGAAGTCCAATGGGTTAAACAGACGCCTGTAGCTGAAAAGCCACATATGGAAAGGATCATTGATCAGAGAGTCAGCAAGAAGACTCGAAGGAAAACATATTTTGAATATTTGGTGAAGTGGAAAGGACACCCAATTGAAGATGCCAGTTGGGAAAGAAAAGCAGATATCCAAAGACATGGACATACAGTGGAGGAGCTCATGAAAAAGAGTTCATGAATTTTTCAAGCCAAGGGAGTATTATGCAAGGGCATCGTAAGCAACCAACAACACAAGCGTGAAGGCAAAGACAACTAGAAACACACCAATGCACATTTTGAAAATGTTTTAAATTTAAATGAAGAGACATTAATGTAATTGCTAGGGGCGAGTATTCTCATTTATGTTTTGGAGGTTGTAAATAGATCTTGAGCATTACTCACATATGTCAGATATGGAGGCATTTATGTGTATTCAATGTAAAGTACTTGTAGCTTTTAATTTTCGATTTGATAGTTAGAGCTGTAGGAGGGAAAACGGATAGAAAGACACCTTCGCTTGTATAATTTTATTATTATTTAGAAATAGAGAATTCTATAAGCTATTGAGCTGTAGCAGAGAGTTGTAGAGAAGAATCCATGTACCAGATTACTTGAGTTAATATATGAATATTTGACTCAATTTTCATGCTGTTATTATGCTTGCTATTTACATTTGTTGAATGGTATTTTTACAGTTGTTTTGTTTCTCTGATTATGCATTTATTTAAATGTTGTTTTATCTGTATGATTTCAAGTTAAATGTATGAAGTCTGTGAGAGAGGAAGAATGAGATTCAATTGTTTCTCTTCCTGAGAATTCATGCAAGTAGTGTAGCGAACGTTCACAAGGTGTGGGTCGACAAAGTTCTAAGTTTTATCTCAAAAAGATGAGGAGGGATACCGTTGTTCTCATATAAACTAAAGTGCAAGGTTATCTCAGAGTCGTGCAAGGTGTGCACAGGCTGGGTGAGGTCTTGGATTTTACCAAATCCAAGAGGAAGATTGAAAGAATGTTGTTGCAAAGAGTGCACAGAGTAGAAGACCCAAATAACCAGAGGTTATTTGAAATTTCCACAAGGAGTGCATGCAGGGACCCTTTTGGAGGCCTTAAGTTTGCAAGCGAAAGCTCAGAAGGGATAGAACCTTTGAAGTGTCCAAAGGGAGATGGAGGTCGAAATCATCTCACATAAGTCAAGTTCAGGCGGGAGGATGCCAAGTCATTTGGCCAGAAGTCCTTGAGAAGTTAAATCGGATGGTGGAATCGCTTCAAGAAGAAGTGCCAATTTACCGTGGGTCGTTTGATCAAAATCTGGACCAGGGGTCAAATTTTAGCTCAAAAATCAACGTTCTCAGAATTGCCTCAAAACAAATGTGAGTGTAGCCCTCATCATCATGAACCCAACGCAATTCGTTTCATCTCAAACGAACGTCGGGAGCGAAATATATAGCGATCTGTCCGGATCGTCAAACAGGAAAAAAAATGGACGCTAACTGGGTAGTCTGTACAGTGACACATGGCAGGTCCGTACAATGACACGTGGAAGGTTCGTACAGTGACACATGGTGGCTCCAAGGAGTGACACATGGCATGCATTTTTGGACTTTTCAGCGTACGGCTGGACCTATCTCGAGGTGACACATGTCACCACTAAAAGGGTGACACGTGGCACAGGATGACGTCAGCAGCCTACGTGTCGGATGACGTCAGCATCATACGTGGTGATGATGTGGCAACATATGGTTGGTTGACAGTGGTCAAATCAGGAGTTGACACATGTCCTTTGGTGGCCAACAGTATGAGGACACATGGCCCAATCCGAGGGCACCACGTGTCACTCATTGTTTGGTTAAATGGGTTATGTGTAAAATTTGTTATGGCTCAGACCGGATTCGAACCGGTGACCTCCTCCACCGACCAAGAGCTTTAAAAATATTCACATAACCACTATGCCATGTTTGGTCCTTGTTTACTATATGGTTTTGATTATATATATATTGCATTTGGTTGAATGGTTTGGGCCGCGACCGGGCCGGGGCTTAGCCCCAGCCCTTGGTCGCGTGCCATATAGCATATGCCCGTGTCCAATCTATGCGTGCGCGGGAGTTGGTTATGACTGTTAGCCAACGTTCATGTAACCGTGTACCATATGACCATAACCGGAGCGCGGAATGGGAGTTCAACGGTTTTCTAACTGTTTAGCCTTTTTACCTATACGCGTGGTCATATGACTCCTATATGCCCGAGTGCTTGGCGGTTAGGGGCTGGAGGCACCCTAACCGTCCTACAGTTTGGACAGGTTTTCGGTTATGCATGGGGCTAGGTTTTAACGTGCATTTTGGAGAGTGTTCTTGGTTCATGCACACAGAGGTGCGTTTTGGCGAACTAGTTTCAGAAAGCTTGAAGGAGGAAAATGGAGGAGGCCTAACTTATTCATCTTTTGGCCGATTGAGGTGCTGTAAAAGCCCAGCTAGGGGTTTTTGGACATGCTGGATCCATTGGTTCTATTTTCAAGGCCATTTGAAGACTTCTTCTATGATTTTTTCACCATTGAAGTTTCAGTAAGCTCCAGGGAGCTTGAAGCCCTCATTGATGGAGGACATGTTTTGGTGAGCCTATGCTTGTTTTCTGTGATTGAATAATCATTTTTGGCTAATTGATATGCTCTAAACACATTGGGACAGGTTTCAGAGTCTGTTGAGGTCTTTTATAGGTGTTTTTTCCAAAGAGAAGCTCAGGGAAGCTTATGGCCACATGTAGAAGAGGTCATGCCCGGATGAGCCATGATCCGTTTTCAGAGTTCTATTAGTCATTTTTGGGGTTTTTATGTGTTCTGATCTCAATGGTACAGTCTGTTGTTTCATTGGAGTTGAGAAGTATCTTGTAAAATAACTTTTGACTAATTAATCCAAGAGATCCAAGTCCATTTATGGAGGCTCAAGGAGATGTAGCCCGGAGGGGGGTGAACTCCTTTATCAACTTGTTCTTGTTGTGAGTTTGATGTTTTATTTGCTGCAAATATTGTTGCTGTGTATTTATTTGAAGTACATATTTAACCATTTACAAGAACATTTCCTCATACATAAACATTTAAAGGAAGAAGCATGAACTTAACACATAAGTTTATATTGCATATATTTTAACACATGAAGCAAGGTCCTATAAAGTTTATTTTAATGAAGTAGCGGGTACTTGCATAGCATAAAAAGTTAGCCTTCTATTTTTAGATCATCGTTGGATATCCCAAACTAGCAAGAAGATTAAGGCTAAGTGTTTTCAGTATTCAAAAGCTCAGGAGGAATAGTGGTCATTAGATTGATATCAACAAAAGATGTTTATTTCGTCCTTGAATTCTGTCATTTCGGAGTTCAGGCATTAGAGAAGATTGTGACTTAGAGTCAAGAGTCATGAATTCCTGATTCATGAAGTCTCGATCAATTTAGAGCCACCAGATCAGGGGAGATTTGAGCCGTTGATTTACGACAAGGGTATATTACGATTTTGGGAATCGACGAAAGGAATTTTTATGTAGTATCTCGCCGATACGTGAAGTTCCATGTGTCAAAAAGACTGGGCCCCATGTTTTAAATCAGAGGTCACATCGAAGAAAAGTCAAGGGAGGAATCAAGATCCATTATCCCTTTCAGGTTTTCGAAGATTGAAGAGTCAAGGGGACTTACATCAGGATTCATGAGGTCGTGAAGTCCAAAATACGCTTTCGGAAAAGGTCGTGGTCGTAGTTGTTGGTCACATGGGTGGGATTTAGTGCCTTGTGTATGTTCACACATGCATAAGTCATATGGACCTATGGATACATACAATTGTGCATGTGTTTTAGTTGGATTTCATATAGGGAATTGAAGAGTCAATTTGACTCAGGTGGAAATTTAGAACGATCCTAAGATCGGGAGGTCACACAGACCCTGCTGAGGTAGGGGTGCTGCGTCAGTAGCACCATCCATGAACCCAAAAAACACCTCCGATTCACTTGACATCTGCCACAGTGAAAAATAATACATAAATAACTACATGCCCAAAAAACAAAAAGACAAAAAATGTATAAGCACTATACATATCTACAAGAAGTCACCTTGGTGACCAACCTAAGAGTAATACTTCATGAGGTAGAGCCCATTTCTAGGCTCCACCAAGGAATTTCCTTCAAAGTCAACCAAACAATAAGCGCCCTTCTTCAAGACCTCTTTCACAATGAACGGTCCGAACCACATGGGTTTGAACTTGCCTGTCCCCAAGGGATATTTGTATTGATCATAGACCATGACAGGATTACCTTCAGAGAAAATCCAAGGACAAATAGACCGATCATATTGACACTTGAATCATTTCCTATGAGCCTCATTGGATGAGGCTGCATCATGACTCTGCTAATTGAACTGCTCAAGATATAGTAGGCGTTCCTCAAGTGGTGAAGTGTCTGGCAGTAATTCCATTACCAACTTTAAAGAAGGGATCTGAAACTCAATAGCTAAGACTATTTCCAGCCCATATACGAGTTGAAAATGTGAAAACTAGTGGAAATATTCATAGATGTTCGATAGGCCCACAATGCCGAGTACAACATCAAATGCCAATTTGACTTGACATAATTGATCATCCGCTGGAGAATAGTCTTGAGAGACTTATTCACAGCTTCAACCTGACCATTTTCTTGTGGGTAATGAGGTGATGAATGTTCTTTCCTCAACCCAAGCTTTGATGTTAACTTGATCATCATTTTTTTTTGGAAGTGACTGCCATGGTCAGTGACAATCTACTTTAGGAAGCCGCAACTTGCTACTATTTGGTTAAAAATGAAAAGAGCTGCTGTTTCACCATCATTTTTAAATGTTGGCATATCCTCGACCCACTTCATGAAGTAGTCTACCGCTACGATGATGTAATGATTCCCCTTGGCTGAAGCCAGGTGACATGTTGTGAATTCAATCCCCCACTTGGTGAAAGGACCAATAGTAATGACATGAAAAATAGGAGCAAGATGTTCCCACATCTTCCGAGAGAATATCTGACATGGGTATCGCTTCTTGATCGCCTCAACGCAATCCTTGATTAATGAGGGCCAGAAGTAACCTGCATGTATAATTGTTTGGGTTGTTTCCAATCGAGAAAAATGACCGCCACTTTCTCCAGTGTTACAATCATTCAAAACGAGCTCTGCTTCTTCATGGATAAGTTTTATCACTGGAATTTCGTCTGCACATGGCAACAAGAACTCAACATCGTCAAACAGTAATGAAGTCATTCATGGCACGGAATTAATTTCACAGCATTCCAAAAAGGTCAAAAACTATACAAAGTAGTGAAAAATTGAAGAGCGCTTTACAGGAGTTGGGTGCGTGCGCACATGTGTGGAACAGGAATGTACCATGCGCGCATACACGCACGATGCACGACTATTGGTGCAAAAACCCACGCACCTGCTAAACGATGCATTTATTGAAGTGGTCGGCCTCCCAACCACTTATGGATCAACTCCCAAGCCAATTTGACCCTCAAATCTGAGATGAATCCACATGGTAGGCTGGTCAAAGACCTAATAAAGCCCTAAAGAGCCTCTTTTAACACTACAAAGGTGTTACACAATAACCCAATGCAATGCTATAAAAAGCTATGAAGAAACCTCATTTTCTCAAGGAATTTCATGCAATGTTATGCTGCCTATATTGTTTTAAGGACTCCATCCTTGACAAGATCACTTTGGCACCATTTCATTGAGCAATCCACCTCTCCCTTGAGTGGATTTTCAAAGGAGTTCTTTCACCACCATTTTCATTTTTCTTGTTGTAAGGAGAGCAAGTTTGTGAGGGTCCAAGAACCTTCCTTTGGAGGAAGAAGGGACTCATAGTCCCCTTTCTTCATTGTTCTTTGATTTCATCAATAGATCAGCCTAAAAAACATTGATGATATTGGTCTTTTTGTGTTTGTTATCTCTATATCCATATGCTTATGATTTTAGTTTGTATTAGTTTAATCCTTTCTTATAGTTTTGTTTTTCTTTCTCTAACTCTTTTCTCTACAACTGTCATGCTCAGCAAGACCCAACTGGGCATGTAAGCACCTCTTATTTGCTCACCAAGGTGACGAAAAGGGTACAAACAGATTGGCGACTGTACTGGGGAAAGGTATCAAATTCCTGCCTCATTTGGGTTTATTTTTCTCTTCTTTTAGTTTGTTTAACTTGCAGGTGCACGAACCGGCCTAGGCCGACCTGCCAACCATCCAATTCAAGGGAGAATTGAGAGAAATCGATCCATATTTTATTTCTCGGTTGTTTGTCACAGGTGCATGGGTATTCCACCCCACAGACGTGCATTGTGCACGCATGTGCTTACAAAACAACTTTTCTCTACGCGCATGTGCTTTTGTCTCAACTCTGTTCGTGCGCCTGCGCTCTGTGCGCCTCTGTCTGCACTAGGGGCCACGCATTTGAGTAAAATTTCACATTGTAAGTTGTTGGGATGTGGGGAAGGTATTTGGCCTTCTTAAAAATGATGTTAATCATGCTCTAAACACTGCACCACACTTAGTCCCCTCATCATATAAAGGGGTTGGTCAAACACACATAGGCACTTAGGAGGATAAAAATCAATTTCCCTTATTTTCTTTTTGCCACGTGGATGGATTGTTTTGATTTACAAAATAGGGTGGTAATCATTTTTAATCACATATAAGATTACATTGGGACTAGAAGTTGAATTACCAATCAATTAGTATGCTCTTCTCTCGCGCCTTCAAGCGACCTTGAGAATCAGAAAAGGATTGGGAAACAATTCCATCTCCCTTAAACAAAGTTTAAAACCTTTAGGAGAGGACAACGGACCTTCTTGGGACCCCTCTTAGTTTTATTTTTCAAACATATCTTAAATTTGGAACGGGCGCATACATGCCCACATGCTACAAAGATAGGATAGTGTTTGGAATTGTGCTTTCTTAGATAAAAAAACTAGGAAAGTTTAAAAGATTGTAACGGGCCCATACATGCCCACATGTTCAATCTAAGATAGTCTCAAGCTTTTCTAGATTACATCACCATAGGGAGTTAAAGGATAGTAACGAACCCACATGTCCACATGCTAGCTTCTTAGGGATTTTGAATTATGCAAGGTTGTACCAAAGACATCTAGCTAATTAGGTAATCAAACTCTTGTAAGGACCAAGCGAAGTCCACATGTAGCAAGGTGACATCTAATTAACTAAAAATTGGCACATTTTCACTCACACACAAAAGTCACTTCTCACTCACATAGCTTCCTCTCGAAACATGGAGGTCCAAGTAAGTTTCCTCCAAAGGGATTATGAAAATACCCCATCTTTTCTTGATAGGACTATCCACTCCCATTTTTAATCAAACGAGGTTGGTTTTCACCCCCAGCCTCACAAAACAGCTTCATCTAAAATCTTTCTAAAAACTCACTAAATTTTCCTCCACAGGAGGTGCCAAAAGAATTTTTTTAGTCTAGGTAGGATTTCGGGGATAGGCATCCAAATAACTCCCCATTATCTGGTTCTCACATTGATAAAACATAGAGGTTGTCAAATAGGGAACTTAAAATCCTCCAAGTCAAGTGTTCCAATCACCATAAGGCAGGGAGATACCGGTGAAGGGTTGAAGGCCGAGGTCTGGTTGTTCTGTGTGTCCCCCCTTGAGGCACCCACCTCTTGGATGGGATCCAGCCCGTGACCCATTTCTTAGGCCGAAAATCTAAATGCCGCACTTTGACCGAGGTACCTAGTGACCAAATTTAGGACATCTACCCAGGTGGCAATTGTGGGCTGAAATTGCACCTTGATTGGATTTTGTGCGGCTATTGGGAAATATCGCTAGTTCTTTTGGGATATGCCCCCTTTACCCCTCATTATAACCAATTATTTCATCCTTCACTAGTTTCTCTTCTGGTGACTTCAGACCCCACTGTTGAGTACTATTGGAAGGTCCAGTGCTATTTGAGAGGAAGAATGTTACATCTTCTAGGACACAAGCATTTTCTTTCTTTTGATTCCCCCATGTGGACAAAACCCACTTACCCATATATATGCTTCTTTCTCATTTTATGTATGATGCACATCTGATTACAGTTTGATTTGGATATATATATTGTGTAAACATTCAACGCAAAGGCTTTTTGTTTCTATATTTCTCTCACCACTT
>ML796793.1:60828-76426 GCA_009831015.1 Picea engelmannii | reverse complement strand
ACCCACTTACCCATATATATGCTTCTTTCTCATTTTATGTATGATGCACATCTGATTACAGTTTGATTTGGATATATATATTGTGTAAACATTCAACGCAAAGGCTTTTTGTTTCTATATTTCTCTCACCACTTGTTGCACATATTCACATAGCTAGTCTGACATCATAGGGGAACCACAGAACCCTCGTCGTTCACGACGCTTGCTCAACCTCCCTCCTATATTAAGGGGAGTATCTGGTCGTACCCGCTCATCGATACCTCCTTCACACACTCCGGTGAGTGATACTATATTAGGATCAACTTTGCTTGGTTCAACATTACTTGGGTCAACTCCCCAAGGTCATCTGTTCACTCACTCTCCTTTGCACGAAAGCGGGGGACCCTCTTCCTCTCAAGGAGGGAGCACCAACCCACCTAGTCCCCATCAAGGGTTAGGTTCACAACACACTATGGCTAGAGATAACCCTCCCACCCCACTACAGATGCCATATTTGGCCTCTCTCAACATACCAGATCTCACCAAACTCACCAATGATCCTATATTGCATGACGCCACATGGCTTGCAATGCCAATCAAACTTCCTTCAGACATACCAAAGTTTGAAGGGAAGGCAGGGGATGACCCTGCCAACCATGTCATGACCTTTCATCTATGGTGTTCTTCCAATAGCATTATGGATGATTCCATCAGACTGCGATTATTTCAACGCACACTCACTGGCCCATCAGCCAAATGGTATGTCGAAGAAAAATCAGGGTCCCATGGGACCTTTGAGTCATTGGCCAAAGCATTCTTGACCTTCTTCCAATTACCCATCCGCCATGACAATGGTCTAGAACTACTGTCTAACTTCAAACAAACCTCAGCCACACACATCGCTGAACACATTCATGAGTGGCGTAGGCGACGTAGTTTGTGTAAAGCAGAAACCACCAAGCAACAATGTCTCGACTGGTTTCTTATATCCCTTGTCTCTCTCCTTGGTAAGGATGTAGCTTCCACCTTCCCTCAATCTGAAGAGGAAGCCATCAGTAAGGCCCAACAATATGACCTCATTTATGCACATTCAGGGTACTTATACACGATACTTCCTGATCTTCCAAAACCTGTGCCATTTGGCCAAGACAAACCTGGAATGTCTCACTCAACAGACATAATAATAGGTGCCACCACACACCATGGTCCACAACCCCAACCACCACCGATGTATGGAACACCTCAATACCCGCTAGCATATGGGGGCACTTCTTATTACGCCCCACCCCCTTATCAACAACTTGTTATACCTCCACCCATTAGTGGACCACCACCGACACCTCCCATACATCCACCTATCCCCACAAACAGTGGTACTCCCTCAACATCAGCTTATAGTACTAGTGAAAGAATTGTGCCTTCTTATGTGCCTTATGGATCAGTACCACCACAAAATCCATACTTCCCATTTCCTAGTCCTCCACAACCCATGGCTCCCCCACATCCACATGCGGGGGTAAATGTTTTTCAACCTTCTGCTGCTCAACAATACCAAAATTTCGAACAGTTGAATACAAACAACCCAACTCATCCATCGAACAATGACAAGAAGAAAGGACGGAACAGGAAAAACAACAACCCAGGTCAAGGCGGGAATCAACCCCCACAGCACCAACCCACTGGGGGCAACCAGAACTAAGGGAACCAGAACCCCCAAGGGGGCAATAACAACAAACGCCAAGGGTGAAATAATGTTAAAACCATTTTCCCCTGCGCTCTTTGTGGTGAGTTCGGTCATTACACTCACCATTGCCCCTAGATCTCTGATTTCAAAAGGTTAAAAGACTCCGGTAGTCTTCCCCATTCTCCTGCACAAACTGCCCCTCAACAGGCACCACAACAATACATGCAACAACCCCCTCCCGCCATGCTGCAAAATCCTATCCCACATCAAGGTGTGATAAACATCCAACAGGACACACAGCATCCCCCACCTCAGGTGGGAAAGTACCACAACCCCAACAACCCAGTAGAACGCACAATTCTCCTCACCAGTGAGGAAGAAATTCTGCTACAAATGCGTAATCGTCAGTATCATACACCCGCTGAGTCTACTCCCATCTCTCCAGAGAAAAACCCTACACCGATGGGACCCCCGTTGGTGATCCCTCGCCCTCCCGCCAAACCACCACTATGCATCCCTTGCATCCCTTTGCACAGGAATTTCCACAACCCACAGGCCAGGGCAGCTCATAACTATAGCTTGGTAGACGACTTAGAACAATCCCCGGTTTCCATGTCAGTCTTGGAATTCCTCCAGACTTGTCCTACGCAGCGGAAATCTCTACTTTCCGCCTTGGGGGCAGTTGACCCTGCAGATACTCGACTCAACACCTTTGATCTTGACAGCAGAGAACCTTGTCTTCCTACCTTGATCACTTTTCAAATACCAGTGAAAATACGAAACATCATAGTTCATCGATGTATCATCGATGAAGGTGCTTCTACGTGCATCATGTCGAAAATAGTATGGCAGAAACCTGGTTCCCTGGACCTCATACCCTCTTCCATCAAATTATGAGCTTATGATGGACGACCATCCTCTCCTGAAGGGCTCTTCCAAAATGTCCCCATTGAACTCAGGGGCAAGACTATCCTCATTGATATCAAAGTTATCGATGCCCCGCTCGATTATAATATCTTGTTCGGTCGTAGCTACATGTACGCTATGAAGGCAGTGGCATCTTCTGTCTTTCGAACAATGATGTTCCCCCACAATGGGAAGATCGTGACCATCAACCAAGTCTCACATTATGAGCCAAACCCATCTGCCAACCTCGATAACATTCTTCCTCTCATCCACACCAACCAAGATGCATATCCACTCGTAGAGATGGGTCCTGGGATTTTCAAATATCCATCCTTGTTAGGGACGTACCATGGAGCACCACCGCTCCTTCTCCCTGCTAATCAAGTATGCGTCATCTCATCTAACGGAACTCACACGGAGGATGCTCTTCCTCCTCAGGAGGCTTCAATCATTCCTGACATCTCAATAGTCACAGAACCACTCCCACCGGAGCCTCCTGTGCACTCGTCGACCTCAACAGTCCACGAATCCACATCCCCTCAAGGGAATAATCCCTTCTGGGAGACACTCCCCCAAACCCTCACCCAAATTCCCTTCTTTTACCCTCCCCCAGGTATTGAAGCTTTTCAGGTAGACTCTACACTCACACTACCCAATATGGTGTTAGCAATCCCAGTTTGGTATTTACACCCACCAGAGATGGTCCCTCGACCATCTCTTCCCCCACAGGACGAACTTCCCATGACGATTCCCATCCTCACCCCCACCCCCCACCCCCCCACTCACTAACCTCCCGGCTATAGCAGGGGGAAGGAGAAAGAAGAAAGAGCCCACCGCTGCACTTCCTCCACGCATCCCACCCCCTTGCGCACTATGTGAAAAAGAGGGCCACCAAACCAACAACTATCCATTACTACATGAATTATGAAATTTGATCCCCCCCAATCAAACTCCCATAACACCCATCACTACTACTAGTCCCACTACTACCACCAACCCTGCCAGTAGTAAAGGGTTGAGGACCAAATACACTTGTGATATCTATTCAGAGTATGTCCATTACACCCATCATTGCCTAGCACTGTCGCGCTTTTGACAGACATTAGCGGCTGTACGCCATAACTTCCAGAATAACCCATGCCCTGCTACGTCCTCTTCAAATATCACTGACATTCGCTATGTCACCACTTCAGTCAATGAACGTATGAGATGCCCTTGCTCTCTCTGCAATTCATTAGCTCATTTTACATACCAGTGTCCTATGATCCTTGCATACAGGCAACGTCAATTGGCCCTGCTTCACCAACCCGTAGAGGCGATAATTGACATTACCTCGTCACTAGAGGATCTTCGTGTCATTTCTCCCGAACTCGAGGCACTTCCAACGCCTCCATGGTTCTTAAATGACGTCTCTAAGGATTTACCCCGCAACCCCCCCAACTCCCAGGCTCATTCCTCTACGGACACTCTCCACCCAACCACCAAGGGTACCCCTCAATACTCCAATACATGGTTTATGTTGAGTGAACCCTCACCCTCTCCTGGGATTGCTCCCTCTGATTCTCCATCAGGGCGCAACCACACTATCACTGAGATCACTCCTCACGATCCCTTATATTCCTACCGTTTCCAATGCGACGAGGAAATACTGGAAGAGCTACATCGCCCAGACTTTCCCTGGGACGCACTACATCACCATACACTCTTTTTTCCATAGGAAGCCCTCATGCCTCCTAACCAAAACCCCATTTATGCGGTCGAAACCAAATATTTTATCCCATCAGGGCCTATAGATTGGTTCAACAATCCCATTCCTTCCCCTGACGCTTTTGAAGAAGGTAATATGGCCAATATTTCCCGCACCATCAAAATCGACATTTCCATTAACAATGGCATCGTTGAAGAAATCATCATTGGAGCTGCCTGCACTCCTCAGGAAATCGCCGCATATAAAACCCTCTTCCAGGAATATAGGGATATTTTTGCCTGGTCATACACAGAAATTCCTGGCCTCGATCCCTCTATTGTCGAGCATCGCATCGACACCTGGCCTGACATCACACCAGTTCACCAGAAACAATGACCGCTACACCCATCTAAATCCGCGACTATCAAAGCCAAAATTGACAAATTACGCACGACCGGGTTTATTTACCCCATCGCTTACACTTCATGGGTTTCTAACCCTGTACTCGTCGACAAAAAACAAGGCACTATCCGCATTTGCAGAGACTTTCATGATCTCAATAACGCATGTCCCAAAGACAACTTTCCAATGCATTTCATCGATCAAATTATCGACGAATGCGCCGGCCACAAGGCTCTCTCCTTTATGGATGGATTCTCTGGCTATAACCAAATCCAAATCCACCCAGTCGATCAGTATAAAACTGCATTCATTACCCCATGGGGTACTTTTGCATATCGTGTCATGCCTTTCGGCTTAAAAAATGCCGACGCAACTTTCCAGCAGGCAATGACATACATCTTTCACGATCTGGCTGAAATCATCCTCGCCTACTTGGACGACCTCACAACTCGATCCAAGAAACACACCCCACATCTCGATGATTTACGAATCATATTTCAATGGTGTCGCCAGTACAACATCCACTTGAATCCTCTCAAGTGTGTGTTTTGTGTCACCGCAGGGCACCTCCTCGGTTTTATCGTTTCCCAAAGAGGTATTACCGTGGACCCCCTCAAAGTCAAATCCATCACCTAAATTCCACCTCCTCAGAATTTATGACAACTTCAGAGTCTACAGGGCAAAGCTAACTTTCTCAGAAGCTTTGTTCCTAATTACACCATATGCGCACATGGTTTCCTCCGCTTACTACATCACAACATCCCTTTTCACTGGGATGATTATGCCCAACAGTCATTTGACGATCTTAAAACAACACTTTCCAATGCACCTTTAATTAGTGCACCTAACTATAATCGCGACTACATTCTCTACATATCAGCATCAGCTGTATCAGTAGCTGGCGTCCTCGTCCAGCTTGGAGATGACAATCATGAACACGTCATTTACTATGTTAGTAAGAACCTATCAGGACCACCCTTGAAGTATAAACATGAAGAGAAACTTGCTCTTGCAGTTGTCCTCGCAGTCCAAATATCCTCTGAAAACTGCTCGTCCAGTCACTATTGCAGCAGGTACAAATGAGGTGGCAATGTGGGCCCTCCAGCTATATATAGGCCTTTTTCCAAACTTCCACTCACCATTCCGGGAGCCCAAGGTGTCCATTTTTCAAACCGTCTTCAGCCATGGGATCAACATCCCACCACCTACATCACAACAGTCCCTGGGTCACTTTTCATCCTGAGCCCCGGGCGCCTTTTTTTCATATCATGGTCAGGTACGCACGCGCATTGTCACATTTATCTAAATACATGCTCATCTCTTTGATTCTCTTCAGATGTTGTTCACTTTGGGTATTTGGTTGTTATATGTGCAGGTACTTGCTCATCATTCATCGACATCATCCCTTCAGGTATATACTCAACACTGGCATGTAGTCTCTCCCGCTGTATTGCATTTACATTTCCAGTCACACCCTCTGATATTGGCCTTTAGGATCCTCATTCCTGGCTCTACAATACCCACGCCTCCATTTTCACCTTCGGTACTGTCACCCGATAGCATTCTCACCCACATGAGTTGTCCCATTCATAACACCTTTTGGCACTTTTTGACACTCATGCTGTTCTTCATTACCCTTTAGGGATGGGAGTCCCGATAGTCTTTCAAACATGTCGTGAATCAACCACATACTCCTTCTCCTCATTTTTCTAGCTTTCCCACACAGACTCCCAGATTATCTCTTAACGGTTCTATTTTTTTTACCTACACCTCTGCAGTATCATGAACCCTCCATTTCATCCACAATCAGTTTTCCCATCTGCGAACCTACCCTCATTTCAACTACCTCATACAGAAACTCACCAATGGGGCCCCCACCCGTCATCAGTTTTCCAGGAAAATTTTGCCCTCCCTGGGGCACTCATTTCACACTGGGGCACCCGTTTCTGTATTTGTACATTTCTCCCCAAATTATTCGTTATTTATTGTACAAACGCCTTTATTTCCAGTCCCTACATTTTCTTTTGTCGTCACCGTTGGCGACTTGCTTCCTTTTGGCCACGCGCAACCCATGTCACCCTTGGTTGGAGTATTACTTATCATCTACCCTTGTCGGCATCATCCATCTCTTCAGAGTACTCCACAGGTCACTTACCTCTACCCTCTAAATTTGTTCACCTTGTCCCGCCTCTGGCACAACTTATCACTAGTCTTGTCATCCCCCTGACACTCGACCTTGTTACATGGTTGCGACCACTTTTTATCTCATACATTCTCCAACCAAGGGTAGTCTTGAGTCTTCCCACTTCTTGACTTCGTCCATGTACCTCTGCCACTTCCTCACTTCAGTAGATTCCACGAAGCCCCTTGCTTCTGGGAGTCACGTTCCCCTTTTGTCGACATCAGCATAATTTTCTGGAAGGGCGACAATATCTTGATTCTCATTCTCCATTCAATGAGAGATCTTGGACAGCACAGGGTGAAACACCATTTCTCCCTGCTATCGTTGGCCCCCATAACATTCGACGCCAACACTTTCTCATGTTATGGTGGGTCTTACTTTGCGACTATTGCAGTTATTTCCATCATTTGTCGAAGACCTCTGAACGTGGTAGCACCATCAATGCCTGCATCATCGCCGGTACTTATTTCCCATGATCATTGTCTATTACTCAGAGTATGTTCCTTTGCAGAATTGTCTTCTACCTTTATGATCACCGCCCCCAAGGGCGCTACAGTTGTCTACACCAACACTTTAGTCATCTTTTTTTAGAGTTACATAACACGAGCATGGGGCATGCCCGCCTCGTTTGTACACAGTTTTCTGTTTTGCACAACTCACAGAAGGTTGGGTCCTATCAGTTCCTTTTTTCTCCAACGGATCACTCTGAATGATCCCACTCTTGCTCTATCTTACAACACCATTCTCAGTAGAAGAAACATTGATGGATTTCGTCTATACGTATGCTCCTAACCTCATCCATCAGGGGGCATCTGTTATCACTGGAATTTTGTCCGCACATGGCGACAAGAACTCAACATCGTCAAACAGTAATGATGTCATTCATGGCATTGAATTAATTTCACAACATTCCAAAAAGGTCAAAAACTATACAAAGTAGTGAAAAATTGAAGAGTGCTTTACAGGAGTTGGGTGCGCGCGCACATGCGTGGAACATGAACGTACCATGCGTGCATACGCACACGATGTGTGGTTGTTGGCACAAAAACCCGCGCACCTGCTAAACGACGCATTTATTGAAGTGGTCGGCCTCCCAACCACTTAAGGATCAACTCCCAAGCTGATTTGACCCTCAAATCTGAGCTAAATCCGCATGGTAGGCTGGTCAAAGACCTAATAAAGCCCTAAAGAGCCTCTTTTCACACTACAAAGGAGTTACACAATAACCCAATGCAATGCTATAAAATGCCATGAAGAAACCTCATTTTATCAAGGAATTTCATGCAATGTTATGCTGCCTATATTGTTTTAAGGACTCCATCCTTGACAAGATCACTTTGGCACCATTTCATTGAGCAATCCACCTCTCCCTTGAGTGGATTTGCAAAGGAGTTCTTTCACCACCATTTTCATTTTTCTTGTTGCAAGGAGAGCAAGTTTGTGAGGGTCCAAGAGCCTTCCTTTGGAGGAAGAAGGGACTCATAGTCCCCTTTCTTCATTGTGCTTTGATTTCATCAATAGATCAACCTAAAAAACATTGGTGATATTGGTCTTTTTGTGTTTGTTATCTCTATATCCATATTCTTATGATTTTAGTTTGTATTAGTTTAATCCTTGCTTATAGTTTTGTTTTTCTTTCTCTAACTCTTTTCTCTACAACTGTCATGCTCAGCAAGACCCAACTGGGCATGTAAGAACCTCTTATTTTCTCACCAAGGTGATGAAAAAGGTGCAAACAATAAGGAACCAACAAAGAATGCAATCTACACCTCGACGATACAAAGTGTCATCGAGTATGAGATAGTTTCATTCCTGATGCAAAATTCATTGACGCTAATCACAGGAAGAAGAAGAGGGGCACTTCAAAGTCTATAGATAGACTAGTATATCTCCATACCAGGGGTCTGAAGATGCGATTAGAAAAACATATCCTTTGATAGGGGATTATTCGGGCATGATATCACTAGACTCAACCGGAAGTTCCAAAATAAGTTTAGAAAAGATCAATGACTTTTTGGATTTTGTGGAAACAAATTCCAAGTAAAATTAATGGAGGATTACAATCCATCTGTTGATTTTTCTGCCAATGATCCATTGTGTTAACACATATTGAAAAGGGTTCACAATAGTAATGAAAATGGTCTTGTGAATCAAAATGTAATGACGAAACCGTTGGACAACATGAATTGCTGCCAAAGAAAGCTTATCAACGTGAGAATAGTTGAGTTTTGGCCCAACCAGGTCTCAAATAAGGTAATAAATAACATGCTCCTCGAGCAAATCATCCTCTTGAACCAATACCATGATGATGGTCAACTCTATAGAAGCCAAATACAACAAGAAATCTCTGTTATAATTGGGAGGCCGGAGCAGAGGGGTAGATGTAAGGGCATGTTTCAACACTTCAAAAGAGTGTTGAGTGGATTTGTCCTAATATAATGGGACTCAATTTGTCAAGAGACGCATAAACCCTTTAGTGATCTCGGTGTAATTTGCGACAAAACGTCGAAGAAAGTTCACTTTCCTCTGTAAGCTCTGAAGCTGGGGTATTGTGCAAAGGGGAGGCAATTTGAATATCGCCTTAAACTTGAGAGGATCTACCATGATCCATGTTGTCGAAGCAATAAAACCTAAGAGATGACCTGACGTCACATAGAAAATGTATTTGTTGGGATTCAAGTGAATCCAATAGTAGCGACATCGTTCAAATATTAGTCAAAGGTGAGAAGGATGCTTAGATATTTTGCGAGAGTGTGATACTAGATCATCAAGATATGCCTCGACTATATGTCTAAGGTTGTGAAAAGAAAACGACATGGCCCGCTGAAAAGTGGCTCCAACATTCTTCAGGCTAAAAGTCATCTTACAATACGCGAACGTGCCCCAAGGACAAATACAATATGTTTTATGATGGTCTTTGGGTTTGATCTGAATCTGGTTATATCCCAAAAAACCATCGATGAATGAAAATACCTCACAACCAACACATTCATCGACAATTTAATTGATGAAAAGGGTGGGAAAATTATCTTTCAAACATGCCTTGTTCAAGTCATAGAAGTCCATGCACACGCAAATCGTACCCTATTTATTGTTAACTAGAACAGGGTTGGACACCCATTCTGTCAGCTGCATGGGGTAGATAAAACCAACTTTAAGCAGTTTCTCTACTTCATCCTTAATTGTTGACGCTTTTCGAGGATTCACCAGATGGAGCTTCTGTCGATCTGGCTTGGCATCATGATCCATCCTTATTTCATGTTCGACAATTCTTGGGTCTATGCCTGGAATTTCCTCATAAGACCAGGAAAAAACGTCGCGAAATTCCTTAAATAACTCAGTATAAATTCAAATCTCTTCAGGGGAGCAGTCCGTTTCAACGAAAACATTCTCCACAACACCAAGGGTTCTGGAGATATCTATGGGAATCATTTTAGTGGTACTCACCATATTACCCTCGACATAAACTATGTGAATAGCCATAGGATTAATAGGACAATACCTATCTCTATTCACGGTCAAAACAAATCCTCCCACCTCGATTCTCCTTAAATTGGGAAGGAAGTTAGATCTATGATTAAGATCATCACAAGGTTTGTTTGGACCAGTCAATGCCTCAAGAATTGCCTTGTCAGAGGGAAAGATTAGTTTTAAAGGATTTGTAGTGGCATGATAACCTTGAGCTCAAATAGGATCAAAGACTAGATCTAACTCCTGTGGGGGAGTCAGATCGAGGTTGGCCAAATTTTGCTGGAAAATGTTGTACGCAACCTCAGCCGCGGACAAAGGCATGGCCATGCCAATATGCCCCATCCCTTCCATCGAAGATGATGGGGAAGGAATAGTCCATGGATAATGAAAGTAAGTCATTCAAAATTATGACACTTGAAATATTGTAGCCCTAGGCTGGTCAGGGACAACCGATATAAGCTTGAAATCATCCCAAGGTGGTAGGTAATCAAAAGTTCTCATCAATGACAGACAAAAACCAACACCTAAGTTGATGGTGCCGTGCTGCGGATTATCAATCATCAGGACCATGGAAGTCCCCGATGAAGGGTCAGGATGGGAGAAGGACAAATGGTCAATGGTCACAATCTAACCCTCATGCAAAAAACACAAGAGATGAAAAACCGTAGCAACCACTGCATACATCACATAAGTCCAACTCATTCCTAACAAAAGTTTGTAGTCAAGAGGCGCATCAAGCACTTTAACTTCGACACACACGATTTTTCCTCCCAGGTGCATGGGGAAAGAAGGAATGATTCCATGTGTTCTGAATGATCGACCATCAAACACCGTAAGCAATGTAGGTGATAGAGACAAATCGGGTTGGCCAATGGCCTTCCAACACACCAATGACATCACACAAGTTGAGGCACCCTCGTCAACCACTGTATGAAAGATCTTTCGAGTAAAATATTTTGTGGTGTAGGCCAATACTACATGAAACACAATGTGGTAAGAAAGACGAGGTTTCAAGTCGGTTGGATCAAGAAATATTTCTCCCAGGTTACAAGTCTCTGCCGATCCCAAGGCAGATAACAAAGATTTTCTCTGCGAAGGGAAACTTTTGAGGACTTCCAATGTAGACATCACGCAAGGGGTTTGTGCCAAATCTTACACAATGGAGTAATTCTAGGAAGCCCTCGCATTCTGATTATGAGAATCCTCTTTAAACGCACCTTTTGGGATGCGATTCATCGTTTCACCCGTCATCTTCTCAATATGGAGAGGATTCGATGGGTTCATGGCTTCTTTTCCCTTTTCGACAGATTCTGATATTCCACAATATCGAGCCTTGGTCACTATATGAGCCTCGGATTTCATCATGTAAGCTTTCACAGTTGGGTTATTACTGGTAGTCGTGGGGGGTCCCTAACTGCCCCCTTCTACGCTCGAGGATGCTGAAACTTGAGCCATGTTTTTCCCATGTGGAAATGGGTTCGTCAACACATCAGGATGTTGCTACACCAATAGCTTCTGAGCTTCTGCAAGTCGAGGGAACAAATGAGTCAGGTGGTCCTCCGTGCAAAGGTTACATGGATACTTCGACTTCCTCTTTTCTGCTTCCCCCCCACCAACATTGTTAGTAGATTTTTTGTCCCCTTTACCCTTCTTGTTCCATTGTTTCTTCTTTCCCTTAGGATGCTGGTTGGAATTAGGGTTTGTCGATTGCACATTGTGTACATCCGATGATTAGGTAGGGGGAACAACCAAACTGGAGGTCTAGCTGGCCACAGTCTATTGTATTGACAATTGTTGCAATTGATTTGACAACAGATCAATGGAATTTACTTGTGCTGAGCCCACAATACCATTGACATGGGGTCCAAAATTTTGCTTGGAATTATTGAGAATAGACCGCGATGCGTATGGAAAAATTTCTTAGATCATGCCGAATTGAGAGTAGATCAATTCAACCTATGCTCTCATTATCACCTCCTCCTATGAAAACACTCCAAAAGTCACTACGTCCTTGGATATGTAAGGAACCAAAGACTTTAGGAACCAATCCAACAAGAAAGATGGAGGGAATTGGACCTTAATTAATCTCTTTTGACGTCGCCATTCTTGGATATGATCTAAGATGTGGTCGGCCTTGGTTTGCTCAAAGTTGGCCTTGAATTCATTTCCGACATCGTATCTCATAGGTAATTGAAAATGGTTCAAAAATACCATCGCCAAGTCATTGAAGAAAGAATACCTCAAGCGGTCGAGCTCAATATACCATTTTGCGACACCCTCTATAAGAGTGCATTGAAAAAGGAGCAACTAGACGGAGTCATCCCTCAGTGAGTTTGACGAGAACCATAAATGAAAATTTGTCACGTGATCACCAGGATCTTCACCAAGCTTGCCTTCAAATTTCAGAATATCTGAGGGAAACTTAGTCAGCATGGGAGGCCAACACAGATCATGAAAAATTGGTTCATTTAAAAATATCAACAAGTTTGGAAGATGTAGCATTGCCAGAAATGATAGTTTAGGTTGAGTACTATGTACAGGAAAAGAGGGTCCTTGAGTTTGACTGGCACCAGGTTTCCAGGAAAAGTTGGATTGGTGGCCAAGGTTCTGGTAGAAACTGTGGCCTTGACCAACGTATGGAAACTGTGCCTATTGGGGTATAATTGACTGACTCCTGCAATTGTATGACATAGCTTTCACGAGGATTTCTCCCTGTGTTGTGTTCCAAGGATTTTGGAAAAGGTTACCCCCTGTCGATCCGACGGGCATAGGTACGGAGCCATGCCCGGGGTTCCATTGAGCATGAAAAGGGTTTCCCCCTGATCGACATCCCTAGCGAGGGAATTGATCCCTTCCAGAGATTCCAAGTACCCTGAGTGGAGAAAACTCTAGTTGTCACCCCCTGCGAAGGAATAGTACCCTACACGGGGTTTTGTTTCCAAAAATCAGGGTTGCCCCTAGCGAAGATTGTGGCCGAAGGAAAAGCATTGTTCCCAAACGTGACAAATAAAGAGAACATAGATCCCACCGACATTGTGTAATAAAAAGGTCCTAAACTGCCTATTCCAAACAAGCTATAATTAGCACTTGCCTTGATTGGTTGCTGGAAAGTACACTGGGCGAGGGGGATGAAGGAGGTATATGACCCCCACCGTAAGGGATAAAATTAAAGGGGACTGAAGTGCCCCTGATTGAACCTTACATGAGAGTGTTTGAGCTCCCTGTCCCTAGATCCATGGTCTGTAAGGTGGAGTAGGTAAGAACCAAATTCGAATCAAAGCCAAGCATCCTATATGAGAATGGAGGGCCCGTCGCACTTTGAGTAAACAGAATAGTGGTCGCCACCAATGATGCTATCGAACCACTGCTTGAAGTAGAGGGAGTCAATAACACTGTGTTCCATATTGGAGAAGGTGGGAGAGGAGCCAAGATGACCCCTATGGTAGTAGCCGTATGTCACGTACCTACTACCTCGATCAATTTTTTCGTTGATTTCCGCATAATCAAACCCCCAAATTACCTATGGAGGCTTAGCGCAAGCTATCTCTTTCTCTCTCCATTCCCGTGTGATCGTGGGTCATGATCACAATTCAAATAAACATAGTGTCTTTTGTATTTCGCGCCTCAGTGATACAGTGATGTCGAATCGTTCGACTCTGCAACCGCCGAACCCCGACAGGGCTAGCAACTGGCCAATAGGGATGATTCCCTATAGGGTTAGAAAATGGACAATAGGAACAAATCCCAATAGGGGTAGAGAAAAACCAATGAGAATAGGCCCCGTCGCACGATTAAGTGGAGTACAGGTGGCAGAGGGGAATTGCGACACGGTAGTCAATAGGACAGGAGGGGGCCCCATTTCACATGCCACACTATTCCGGACCCCCCCCTCATTAAAGGAAAAATGGCAAGGGGGGTGTGGAATTCACCTGAGCACCATTGATCATGGTGAATTAATCTTGACCATTCGAGAGTTGCACGTCCAATTCCAGACCCCCCCCCCCCATGAAAGGAAGAATGGCAAGGGGGCTCCGAAATGCATCCTTAGCCGTAGATCTGGGCGGGTGGACTCTGGCCATATAGATTTGCTCGCTACTTACCCTAATGCGCATTCATGCCCCAGTGTAAAACTGGAATCTCTTCCTCACATCGGATGGTCGTTACGGACTCTGAGATTTCCCGAAGGAATCTTGTCCATTCATCAGGACTTAGCCACATGATATCATCTCGACATTATGGGTCGGGATTTGTCAAGGCAAGAGCCTGAGTTTTTGTCAGCGGAACTCTCGAATCCCTGATCCCCGATTTCTCGAAACGGGTAATCTCTCAATACATCACCTCCTTAAATCAGACCGTCCACAACTGCTTCGGGGTTTCCACCATGGAAAGTCCCAACCCCTTGTCACCAGGACTCCCGATCTCGCGATTCTTGATTTATTGAAATGGGAGATATTACGACACGTGGCCTCCGTTAATCGGACGAATCAGATCTATCCTGGGGTTTTCCGCCCCTATACACTGGGGTCTTAACCCTCGGGTATCTCCTGACAGATCCAATGGCTGTCGGTTTTTTCAGCCGAGATCCGACGGCACAGACAGATTCCTAACTTGTGGGCTCTCCCACGACTTCCTGAACATGGAAAGATCCATTGTTTGGATACTCGCATGGGCCTTGGGGATCTACGGTCCTAAACTCTTCGCTACCCACGAAGACACAGGAAAACAAAGTGGTAAGGAATTTAACACCCTACTTTCTCCTACTAATCCAACGGTCGTGGGTGACTGCAGATTCCCTGACGAAATCTCATCCGTCGATCACCACCTATCAAGGTTAAGGCACTTAACACTCCATCTTCTCCTTCCGATCTGACGATCATGAGTGACCATAGATCTCCCGATGGAATCTCATCCGTCGATTCGATATTCCATCCTTATGCTGCCATCTCGGGTTTTCAAGAGGATCGTTTCTCCTCATGCACGGTTACTAAGGCTTTACACCTTCACATTTACTTTCCCGGTTCTTGATGGGATTTTCAAGGAGGGTATCTCTATGGGGAGATTTACTTAGGGTACTATTTGAGGCAGATAAGGGTATTATCGTCCACTCGAGAACCAGACATGAAGTTTGAATTAGATCAGTACGCATGTAAATAACAATTCATGAGGACATATTCCATATGTAGTCTCTTCCATACAAATATACAACTACTAGTACTGATCAAAACAACCTACAGACATTCTTACAATGAATTCATTCATAGTTTCACAGCTTATGGGCATAATCAAT
>ML796793.1:11898-25451 GCA_009831015.1 Picea engelmannii | reverse complement strand
GAATCTAACCATGTGATTACATGTGTTGAAGTCGAACATGGTAGAAACCACTTGATTACCGGTCAATGATAAAACCATTAACAAGTGCGAGGGAAATCACCATTGATGTCAATGACTCCCAAGGTACTATAGTACAATCCATCCACTGTGAATAAATGAGTTGATGTTGAACATTCGACAGAATCTCTCGATCAGGGGTCAATGATGTAAACCCACTGTCAAAAGCGAGGAAACTTGCCATTGAGGCATGCAAGTTCCAAGGTACTAAATAATTTCTAAGTCTTGATTCTGGATAATGAGTTGAAGTCGACGGAACACAACTCGTCACAGGAGGGCCTTAATGTATCCCCCATCAATGACACGAAATGAGTAACAGAGTTTGAAAGTGAAATAGAACATGTTGCAAATTAGACTGGAGACAGGGAAGGCCGACTTGGAGAGAATGGATAACTGTAGATGGCTGACTCAATATGGGTTTTTGATGGACTTCTCTTGAACATATGAATGACACGACCAATGATTTGGCAGCATTGACTCAAAGATGACACAGGGAATGACCTTGTAGCAAATCTAATGAGAGACAAATGGATTTCCCAAACCGGCTTCAAATGATGAATAGGGGGTGTCATGTTCAAGAGCGACACTTACTACCAATCAATACGAAGATGAAACATATCCCTTTCCCAAATTTTCCCCCACCATTTCTGGCAAGTACCTCTTTATTTTTATGCAATCTTGAAGAGGATCACATATGCTTATTAATATAAGCTCATCCTTCAGACGAGTCCCTCGGAGTATGTTTAACGAACCCTAAGAAGGAGTAGTTCAGTCCCATCACGGGTCTGTCAATGTTTGTTTAACGAGTCCAAAGATAGTAAACTCAAAGGTTTTTCAAGATTATAGAGTTTGGAAAAACACTTAAAAGAGAACTCTCTCAGTTCCTTTTTCATAAAATAGTCTGGACGAGATCGAAAAAGAGAGAAATTACCACTCACCAGACGTGTATTTCAAATACTTTAGTGAGAGTGAAAATAGCAAGGTCGCTCGGCGATCTTTTCATGTTTAGAGAGTTTGAAAAGAGCTTAAAGAGGACTCCATGGGGCTTCCTTTTTCGTATAACCTTGTTGAGACCAAAAAAGTGATAAAACTATGCTCGATCACGTTCTCTGATATTTACGAGCATAAGAACGGACAAAAATGATGCTCGAGGTTTTATGTAAAAACCCTAAAAACAATCAAAAACATGCCATAACGAAGAAAAATATGTCCACACCCTTGTGTTTTTTATCAACGTCATCATACCTACAAGTCATTACACTTATCTTGATATTAGTCATTAGGTTTTATCAATAAATAAACATAAAAAAAAAACCAAAATGACATAGTAAAAAGTAAATTTAATGAGTAAATAGTCATTTTTTACCATATCATTTCACATTTTCACTATTGAAGTCCAAAATCCCCCTTTTTACCCTCCAAATTTGGCGTTGATTTCCGGGAGATACAAGAGATCATTTGATGAGCCATATGCAACATTAAGGTAAGCTCTTCATTCTTGACATTTTCATGGTTTAAAATTTTGATTTCATTGGTTATTTTTGCATTTTCAAGTTCGTTTTTGAACCCTATATGCACATAGGCATTCTCGCAGGCAGCCCATACAGGACCTGTGAGAACGATGCATTCTTGCAGGTGAGCCTTGAGCCACCTGCGAGGTGTTTGCACTGTGTAAATGAGTCACCTGCGAGAACCACAGAACTCAATTGTTTTTTTAAATATTTAGCCAATGAAAAAGATTTATATCATGAATAAAATCATTAATCCTCCTTTTTGTCCCTTGTGCAGGTAAATAACCACAAACATGGTGCTTGAGTGGTGAGAACAAGAACACGAAGAGGATAATGCAAATTCCGAGAATCATCCTCCCACTATAGCTGCATTGAGAGATTGTGGGCTCTTAAAATACTTTCGCATCCTGGGCATGAGGGCCTAGGTCAGACTACTGGAGTATCTAGTCCATATGTGGGACCCAGATCAGCAGGTTTTCAATGTAGGAGCTCATACTTTGTCCATAGACATTGAGGACATATAATTTTTGACCAGGTTGTCTAGGCGTGGGTATCATGTCAGTCTGATGGGTAGTAGAGGTGGTGGCCTCAATATGAGTGAATACTGCAATCAATACTGTGTACCAGAGGCTGAGAGGAAAAAGGGAAAAGTTGCTATCTGGGGGGTACAAGACTTGACCCTCCGCACTATTCTCTTTACTATCGCTCAAATGGAAGGGAGTTATGCTCTGCATATGGCATTACAGAGCTACTTCCAGTACGCCATCGAGTGTATTGAGCCCCGAGTATTCAACTGGGTGGATGTTGTGCTTCGCAGTATCAAAAGGAAATTAACTAAATGCAAGTGAGGTGAATTGAAACAATTTGGGTATGGTTCTTTGCTGGTGTCCTTCTTCCTTGAGAGGGTCCCCGTATTTAGACTACGAGTTGAGTGGGACTTCCCAGGTCCTATAGATCCAAGGATGTTGAGGTGGTGTCGGCTCATGGCCCGGCATGTGACAGGACCAATCATCAAGTATGACGATATTTTCTTTGACTGGCTCCAAAACCAAATGTTGATGGTCGATGAATATGCTTATGCTGGGTTGGATTTCAGAGGTGATCCGGATTTAGCATTGCCTGATGACACTCAGTGGGGAGACTTCGGTAAGAAGTACACGCATTTTCTCTTTTTAAATGTTTTTGAATTTTAATCATATTCAATTTTTTTTGGTTTTATATATTTATCCGAAGACTAACACAAAAATGTTTGTTGATAACACAGATGTTGGGCCGTATAGACCTCCTGGAACTTCTCCTATCCAGCGACGAGGAGAGGTAGCAGCAACAGCACCACAATATGTCGAAGATTATCAGGTGGTGGAATAGAATTTAGAGGGCCTGACAGCGTACATTCCAGATATGACTCTGGAAGAGGTTCCACGACGCGATCAACGTCACACTGTAGGGGTATCAACAGCTATGGGTCGACTGCTCTGTAGAGTTGCTAGAGAAGTTGTGTGTTATCGTGAACGTCATCCATGACGTCACTTTGTAGAAGCTATAAGCTTCAATTTTTGATATTTTGGTCTTCGGACAAACTTTTTGTAAAAAACAAACTCTTTTGATCATTATATATACAAATGGCTTCTACCGGTTTACTTTATATTGTGTGAATTTTAATGTGTTTGATTTATAAATGGTTTAAATGTTTGTTCAATACATAATAATCCAATGCATCTATTAATGTATTAAGACATCTAGGAATATGTTGATATTCAATGTGATTAAAATATCATTCCAAGAGGCGAATCCGCAAATATACCTGTAACAGAGTAGGACTTCAAATAGAGTAGATATTACTTAGTTGTAGTACTATAAGCTGCGAGTCAAGTCGCACAACCAAATGACGAATTCCGAGTGAGATAGCATCAACCAATAATTCAATAACGGCGCTATACTTTGTGATGTTGTTGGTAGCACGGCCAAGACATACACCTCGTAAAGATATAAGTTCGTTTGTTGGGGCATAGATTACCCATGCAGCGGAAGCTAGGTTCCGAGTACTACGTCTAGCACCATCAGCAAAGCCAATATAGAGTAGTGAAGACTCCGACATCTAGCAATCAAACACAACGTCACATAAGGGCAGAGACCAAATAACATCAAAAAGAAAACTAAAGTAACACACACAAAGTATGATACATAAAATACAAGTATGTTGCACAAATGATTTATGCGTAGTACTTATTCAAGTACAACCCATTCTTGGGTTCACTCAAAGCGATACCATCATAATCGACCAACTCATATGCTCCTTTTTCCAAAACTCGGTGAACAATATAAGGACCTCGCCACATTGGTTCGAATTTCCCAGCTCCTGACGCCTCTCGATCTTGTTCATAGAGAAGAAAAAGATCACCTTCAGAGAAAATGCGAGGCTTGACATGCGTCATACCGTTCCTTGACATGTTTCTTATGGGCTTCTATTACTAGAGTGGCGTCACATCGAGTCTCGTCTAATCTCATCAGATACAATAGACGTTCTTCTTCAGTAGAAGTATTGGGTAAGAGTTCGACAGCTAGCTTCAAAGAAGGTATCTCGCATTCTATAGGAAGAATGACTTTCACACCATAGACTAATCGAAAAGGTGTAAACCCCGTAGAAGATTTAACAGATGTCCGGTATGCCCACAATACCAAAAACAACATCGTGTGCTAGCTTGTTTTATGAATTCCTATCATTCGTCGAAGCATAGTTATAAGAACTTTGTTGATTGCTTCGACCTGGCCATTAGCTTGCGGATAATAGGGTGTTGAGTTATCATGATGAAGACCCAACTTTTCCATAAGTTCAAACATCATAAAATTCCTAAAATGACTACCGTGATCAGTAACGATAGCTTGAGGAACACCAAAATGAGCTATGACATGGTTAAAAAGAAACACCGCTATAGTCTTTCCAGTATTATCGAATGTTGGCATTGCCTCGGCCCATTTTATAAAGTAATCAACAGCTACAATGATGTAACCATGCCCCCACAGGATGAAGAGAAGCAAGATGTGACCGAATTTTCTAGTTGTAGGTCTAGCAGGCATGGCATTTCTGGACGGCAGTAATGCAGTCGTTGAACAAGGAAGGCCAAAAATAACCTGCGCGTAAGATCTTCTGGGCAGTAGCATACCTAGACATATGACCACCACATGCTCCAGAATGGCAGTCATTCAGAGCTTTCTCGGCTTCATCAAAAGTCAGACAACGTTGAAAAACAGAGTCAATACCCCGACAGTAAAGAGTATCGCCGAGAATAATGTATTGACGTGCTTGATAACGGACGCGACATCGTTCAGAGCTAGACAAAGTAAGCCAGAAAGTTTGGGTTTGGAGATATATAATGATATCTCCATACCAAATATCGTCAGTACTAATTAGGAAAAGAGATTCATCGGGTAATGAATCTACTGCTACATTTTCCATGGAAGAATGAGGAAAATCACATATTAACTCAGCAAAAACTAAGGATTTCTTAGACGTGGCGCGATCGAATTCCAAGTCAAACTCTTGGAGTATGACAATCCATTTGGAGTACTTGCCCCCTAGCAATTGACGTGTCAAAATGTGTTGCATAGGGTTGCAATGAGAAATCACTGTAGTTTTCCTGGAGAGAATATAATGCCGGAAGCGTTGAACAGCTTGAACGGTAGCCAAGGCTAGTTTTTCAACATGTTGATACTTGATTTTAGTGGATGTGAGACTTCGACTCAAGTAATAAACAACATGCTCATCGCCCTTATCATCCTCTTGGACGAGAACCATGCCAATGGTATACTCCGAGGCAGCAAGATAAAGAAAATAATCACGACTATAATCAGGAGGAAAGAGAAGCGGAGCTCGCGTGAGGGATAACTTCAAAGCCTCAAAAGAATTGTTAGCAACGGTGTCCCAGACGAACTCAGAATATTTCTTTAGTAGCCGTGTAAAACCACAAGTAATCTCGGCGTAATTAGGGATGAAACGACAAAGAAAGTTTGCTTTCCCCTGCAAACTTTGCAACTGGCGTAGTGTAGAAGGAGGAGGGAGATTAACAATCACCTCAACCTTAAGAGGATCTACCCGGATCCCTTGACGTGGAACGATGAAACCTAGAATATGGTTGGATTCTATGCAAAAAATGCATTTATGAGGATTTAAACGAATACGATAGAACCGACAACGAACGAAAATGGATCGGAGATGAGTGGGGTGATCGACTCGGCGTAAAGAATGAGTTGGTAAATCATCCAAATAGGGTTGAATGATATGCTTTATATCATGAAAAGCATAAGACATAGCATGTTGAAACGTCGCGCCAATGTTCTTAAGACCAAAGGGGAGTTTCCTATAGGAAAAAGTACCCCAAGGACATATAAAAGCAGTTTTATGTTGGTCCTTGGGAGCGATGTTAATTTGATTATAGCCGAAGAAACCATCCATGAGAGAGAAGATTTCACCGCCGACACAATCATCAACAATCTGGTCGACAGAAGGGGTTGGAAAGTTATCTTTTGGACACGCTTTGTTAATATCCCTATAATTAACACATACACGAATACTGCCACCTTTCTTATCAATCGATACAGGGTTGGAAACCTATTTTGTCAGAGCCACGGGATAAATAAAGCCGGCTTTGAGAAGTTTTTCAACCTCAAGCTTGATTGTCGCCGCTTTACGTGGGTGGATCGGACGAAGGCACTGCCGGACTAGTTTAGCTTCGGGGTATGTCTTAATCTCATGTACAACAATAGCAGGGTCGATACCTGGCATCTCTTCGTAGCTCCAGGCGAAGATATCACGAAATTCTTTGAACAAAGAAGTATAAGTGACAATTTCAGCTGGAGAACACGAAGATCCAATATGAACATTTTCAACTATCCCAGGTTTAACGGATATGTCAATGGGAATTGTGGGGGAAATATTACTGAGGTTCCCTTCAGAAAACACATCGCGTGAAGTCACAGGAAACGTGGAAATGACAACAACGGTCGACGGAGTCGAAATCCGTTGGAAGTTATCTAGAGTGTGTTGTTCCAGAAAGAGTATGGAACTATGATGTCCATCGTCCCAAGGGGTGTCCTCTATGACGGACATGATCATCTCGTCAGTGGGAAAGACAACACGGAAAGGATCGAGAGACAACTCATCAAGAGAGGAGGAAGAAGGTGTTGTCGATTGAATGGCCTGATAAGCAGGCTCAACCGGACTTAACAGCATGACGTTGCCGAAACGAGTGTGATCTCCAGTGTTAGGTTCTATCCAAGGGTCAGAAGATGCGGGAAATTCATGAGGTACAGTGGAGATCATGTTGATAGAAGAAATTGACATGCGTAGAACATTGGGCGGTGGAATGGGGAAAGTACCCATTAACGAAGAGTCCTTTAAAAGGCCAACACCGACATTCTCATAACCCAGCGGGGTCTTAGCTATAAACGACACATTTCCAGTACGAGTATCGGAATTAAAGAAGGCAAGTTGGTCAACTATAACAACCTTCCCTTGATGAGGAAATCTTACTAAATGGAAAAGTGTTGGCACAACCACACGCATGGAATCTATCCAGCTATGACCAAGAAGAAGATTATAATCAAGGGAGCATCGAAGACTTCCACTTCAACTTGGACTGTCTTACCTTCTAGAGTAATAGGTAACGATGGAAGAACACCGTAAGGCTTAAAACCAGAGCCATTGAAGGATTTTAGAGTATTTTGTGATTCATTTAATGGAGGAGAGCCAATGGCTTTCCAACAAGCAAAAGACATTACACACGTAGAGGCACCCTCATCGATAACAGTTCGACAAATGTTCTTGTTCGAGACAATAACTTGTATCTGGAATGCAAGTTGAGGGGGTAACCTTGGAATGTGATCTTCTAAGTCAAAGATTATCAAATTCGTATATGTGGGGTCAATTCCACCTATAGCTTTCAACAGTGCCTTCCTTTTTGCAGGACAAGACTGAAGGACTTCAAGGGCTGACATCGCTGAAGGTGCCTGGGCCAGATTATCCACAATGTTGTAGTTCTGGGCCGCACGAGCATGAGGATTGAAAGCCGACTTGTGAACAACACCCTTAGGGGGTCGTAAGACTGTATCAAGGCTCGGTCGTTCGAGATGAAGAGGACCATTTGTAGGTGGAGTCGATGGAGAGGGTTGTACCAAAGTAGGAGGTGAGTCGTCAACCTTCTCCTGAGACAGAGTATAATCTTTGGCTCTAGTCGTGAGTGCAACGTTGTTGGGCTTGGAATCACCAGTACACATCAAAACATAAGATGTGGTAGAAGTAGATGGTTGGTCATGGATGACCAACTAAGCCTATTGTTGAGACGGGAAGGGTTGGGCCAAGACTACCAGTGTAGATGGTTTAGGTGTTCCTTGAAGGAACTTAGTGACCTCGGCAGGTCATGGACAATCCTTCGTGTAGTGATCATCACCACAGATAAGGCAAGGGCATCGTGGTTTGCGCTTATCCCGATCTTCAACAGGGGTATTTTTAGGCTGCTCTGTTTGATTATTATTTTTTCTCTCCTTATTCTTGCCTCTCCCTTTCTTGGATTTATTTTTACCGATCGGGGTAGATTGAATGACGTTCACCTCAGAATTTTTACTGGTGGAAGTGGCAGGAGATGGAGCATTTTGAACATTAGAAGTAGTAGACTTAGGATTGGAGCTTGAAACAAAATGTGATTGGGCTTGGGCAAAACCAATCACACCGTCAGCTGCATGTGAGGCAGCTGGAGTAGTTGAAGTGCTGGAAGTACCAGGACGAGGTAACTCAGGTAATAAATCATAAAGTGTTCCCGTTTGTGAATAAACGAGATCAAGATATTGAGCACGACTTATAGCCTGCTCTTCTGTGACAACGCCACCCATGGAAATATCCTTACTGATTTCATTCACAAATGAATTTGTAAACCATTCGGATAGTAACTGATCGGGGAGTTCAAGTTTAATGAGACGTCGACGTCATCGCCACTCATGGATATGATCCGAAATATGAGTGCCTTTAGTCTCTTTGAAAGAAGTCAAAATCTCAGTCCCAGTATCATAACGGATCGGTAATTGGTAATGTGTAAGAAAATCCATAGCTAGGGTGTTGAAATCAGAGAAGAAACCTCGTGGTAATTCAATATACCACTTCGTAGCAGAACCGGTAAGGGTTCATTGAAAAATATGTAATCGAATGGAGTCATCCATCAATGAGTTAGATGAACACCATAGGTGAAAAGTCATAATGTGATTGTTCGGGTCCTCTCCCACTTTGCCATCGAACTTTGGAATGTCCGATGGAAGCTTAGCTGGAATAGCATGCCATTGGGGAGAGTGATGAATAGGATCATTTAGAATTCTAGACAAATCTGACAAATCCAAAGTAGCAAGAAAAGGTAACTGTCGATTCACCTGTGGGTACTGGTGACTTTGGGGTGGAAGCCCTGTTGGCAAACCAGTAGGACCATACACAATTTTCCCATAATAGGAAGACCCTGGCTGATTCGGTGGTGGTTGGAGAGGATAGTAACTTGGAGGATGATAACCTTGAGTGGGGACATGAGTTTGAGCATTCGTACCCCAAATAGGATTTGGTATACCTGGATATGGTTGGCCTATAGTAAGGACAGGTTGTTGCCCCCCAGTCGTCTGAGGAAGATTTTGTAGCATCTGATTCCAATACTGGGCCAAAGCAGGAGGTATATTTTGTCCAAAAGGTGGGGTCGGTCCCCCTATCGTAGGTGGAGTTCTAACCAGAAGTTGTGTGCCAATCGTAGGCTGTGTAGTAAGTGGATTGTGTCCGGGAGGAGGAAATGGAATCGTACCACCTTGTCCACCAACGGGAATCTGTAAGTTCGGTGCAATGATAGGTATAGTGCCACTAGGATTAGGATTGCTAAAAGGAAATTGAGGGAGTTTCGGAATAAAACCAGGAATAGGATGCCTAGAAGGACCACCAGGAGTACCGGCTGGGGTTTGCAGAGGTGTTGGATTGGAAGCATTCAACAAAGCATTCAACGCATGGTAACCGGGTGGTAGTGTCGGAGTGACATTAGGCATTCGTTGGGTATTGATAGGAGCAAGATGAGATGCAATAATCTCGGTTGGGACACTCGTAGTATTCACGAGATGGACCATCTCGGCAAGAAGAGTAAAGTGATAAGTAGTATTCACCAGGACCATCTCAGTCTTAGAAAACACTAGAGGGTTAATTTCGGAGATGACAGGTGACTCAGGACTAAAGAGAGGCCTGCAGATGTCTGCTGACCAAAAAGGATCTTGGCCTTCTTCACCGGGAAAGGGCCCAATGGGTGATCCAGAAGAGGTAAGAACTACATCTCCAGCAGAATTTAATCACACAAAAGGTCATTCACCATGACGAATTCGATAGTCTTCTCTAGTATTAGTAATTCGGAAAGGTTCTAGAGATTTAGTTGATTCCACTTGGGGTGTGGTAACAACTGCATTGTCACCGTGCTGAGGAGAATCCTCAGGTGTAGCTGTAGGCAAAGGTTGTGACTCATCCAGATGCTCTGGAGATAAACCTTGAATTCTACATGAGCAATGTGGGGGAGCTATTGTGAACAAATAACCAGCTCCGCAAAGAAACTCCTATGGTCAACTTCGAGAAACAAACAACACGCACTAGTAAATAAAATCTAGGAAGCAATCACCAAGCAAACAAGACCTTCTAATTTCAAAGCCACTAGTTGGTGGTGAAATCCAATGTCGCAACAATGAGACAAGAAGGGGCGGGGCTAGGGTGGAAAATTTACGCTGACAACCTACTTAACGGACTTACACCCTGGTGCAAGCTCCCACACATAATCGTGGGTATACCCTCCAAGGAGCCCGAGTGAGTTTGATCAACGTCAATTCCAGGTACTGTGAAGACTTTCCCCTCCACAGTCACCTTGGGTAAGAACCTAGAGATAAAGGCCACTAAGGTCACCACAAACAACAGTACAGCCCGGGGGAACAGTCGACAGTCTGATCCACACACAAGGGCAGGGTATCTAGCCCGAAATCAACTCAAAATGCTTCCACTCATCATTGTGGGTATACCTCTGAGTGACCCTCGTAATACGTGTGATCTCTACACTAATGTCAACAAAGCAGGGTGAGTAACTCTGCCAACACCAATGCGAATGATCAGAATCTGGACCAGGGGTCTAAAATTTGCTCAATTTTCAAAGTGCTCGGAATGCAATGAAAATGGTGCCATTGTGTCCGTCTCGTTCTCCTGATTCCGGCGGTATATTTATTTTCGCAAACGGAGTCCGTATGGAGAAGTTATCGAGGTCTGTTCGTCGGGCCAAACAGGTAAAAAAAAAGGGTGCTGACTGGGCAGGTCGTACAGCTGACGTGGCCGGCCGTACAGCTGACGTGGCAGGTCGTACCGCTGATGTGGCAGTTGTACAGTGACGTGGCAGGACCGTACAGGACACGTGGCATCTCCTGGGCGTGACACGTGTCATGCATTTTTGGCATTTTCGACATATGGTTTGACCAATTGGGAAGTGACACATGTCACCACTGAGAGGGTGACACGTGGCACATGATGACGTCAGCATCCACGTGGCAGGCTGACATGGCATGTGACTGGATCGTATGATTGACACATGGCAAGCATTTATGGTGACAGTTGGGCGAATTAAAGTGTGACACGTGGCATCTTTTTTGGGCGAATAATAGGGTGCCACGTGGCCCACTCAGGGGCTGCCACGTGGCACCCCGATTTTCACTAATTGGTCTTGGGTTCAAAAATTTTGGGGTCGACCGGATTTGAACCGGTGACCTCCCCGCATACAGCGCTTTCACATAACTCTTCTAGCCAAAAGGGCGGGCCGGGGCTTAGCCCCGACCCAAGGTTTCATGGTCGATTCATATGACTTTAACCATACCATTGCGCGGGAGTGTTTTTATATAACGCCCGGTTTTATGCCAAAACATTTGACCATTATTTATAATGGAGCGCGCGCGGGGGATTACCAACCATAGCCCTCGGTTTCGGTGGTCTATATGACCAAAACATTTTTAAAAAGGCGCGCGGGGAGTTGTGGTTTAATAAACCACGGTGTAATGTGTTAATACGACCATTTTAAATGGAGTTTGTGCGGGTTTATGGTAAACATGACCATTATGTATTATAAAAAATGCGCGGTTGGTTTGTGTTCCGTGTGACCACATATGTGGTTTATGCGCGCGGGGTTTTATTTGTATAACACACGGTTTCAATGTGTGTTACGTGTGACCGCTACCCATTTATATATGGCGCGTTTGGATTCCATTTTGGGTGTTAAAATGGTCATAACAAACCACGAGCCCGCCATTTGTCCAATCCTGGTTCCACTTTGGAACGGAGCCCCTTTTTAAGCGCTGGGACGTGGCCACATGGTCCCCCATGCGCCCAGCACCTCCGACTTGGGGGGCATTAGTTCTGTTAACTAATCGACAATTTGCACCATTTTTGGAACACGCGTGGGTGCTAGGTTTTTGCACGGGAAAACGCTCGGGGCTAGGTTCAGACTTCTAGAGGTGCAGAATGGCGAACAGGTAACTAGAGCCAAAGGGGAAAAATGGCAGCAAGCATAACTTTTGGAGTTTTTGGCCAAATGAGGTGCTGTAAAATCCCAGCTAGGGGTTTTTGGACGTTTTGAGTCCATTGGCACAGATTTCATAGGAATTTGAAGACTTTTAATGCAGGTTTTTAACCATTTAAGTTTGAGGAAGCTCCATGAAGCTTAAAGCCCTCATTGTTTGAGGCATTGCTCAGATGAGCACATAACCATTTTCTGAGACTGAATAGTCATTCTTGGTTGTTTATTATGCTCTGAACACATTGGGATAGGTTGTAGATCCATTGGAGGACTTTTACAGGTGTTTTTTCCTCATTCAAGTTCAGGGAAGCTTGGAGGTCACATGTAGAAGAGGTCATTGCTGGATGAGCCATTGTCCATTTGCAGAGTTTTTACAGTCAAATTTGGGGTTTTTATGTATTTTGAACTCAATGGTACAGTCTGTAAATCCATTGGAGTTGAGCAGCATCTTGTAATGAGAATTTGACAAACTAATCCCAAAGAGCCAAGTCCATTGAAGGAGGCTCAAGGAGACGTAGCCCAGAGAGGGGTGAACTCCTTTATCATCTTGCTTTTGTTGTGAGTTTACTGTGTTATTTGCTGCACTTTTAATGGCTGTGTATTTGTTATAACACATATTTAATCATTTAAAAGGACATTCCTCACACATGAACATTGTAAACAAGAACCAAGGATTTAACACATATACCCTCTTGTACATTTTAACACATGAAGCAAGGTCCTGTTAAGATTTAATTTATGAGGTAGAGGGTGCTTGCATAGCATAACAAGTTAGCCTTCTATTTTTAGATCAGTGAACTAGTGCTTGACCCTTGTGTTAGAAGGGCTTCCCAGGACAATATGTTGCAAATGGAATTTAATACTCCCTAACTCAAGATGCTATTGTGTGTCTTGAGATTTTGGAGAGTGTATCTCTCTTCCTACTCCAAAGCACTAGCCTAGCTAAATGTTGGTGTACAAGAGCCCTAGAAAAGAGTTACTAGATCAATTTTATGATTACGCAATGTTCTTAAGAGTTGTTGTTTACTCAAAGGTAACGGAAGTGAAACTTGTGTTGTATGACTCTGACCCAATAATGTAAGGATGCAAATGAAATGTATCACTGTTTGTTCAATGAATCCTAGTTATGGGAGAGAGAGAAAATTTTCAAGATCAAACCTGTACTACAATGCAAAATTTCCTTTCAAATGCCAACACAATCAATCATTTAGCAAATGACAATTCTTTATGTGTCTTTTTCCAAGACTTCAACAATCTCTAAATTTTGATTTTCAATGTTTTCTAAAAGACAAAAACAATTTCTTGAAAGAAAAACTTGTTGTTCACTTTCCAAAAAGAACTCTCACTATACCAATGAGAGAGCAGAAAATCAAATCATAAAGAA
>ML796793.1:0-11798 GCA_009831015.1 Picea engelmannii | reverse complement strand
GTTTTAGGTTTTCTTTACAAGATATTCAAAATTTAGTTAAGAAAAGTTGGTTACAAAAAGTTAGTTATAAAACTTTACTTTTGAAGTAATTTTGCTTTCAAATGCTTTAATTTTATTCTCCTTTTCATCTCTTATAACACCATTAGTTTCACCACCATATACCATGAGAAAATCAATCATTTAAAAATAACTCTTAATCTAAATAAACTAGACATTTTATGTTTGTAGTGTTGATTAATTGGGCTGGTTGTCATTGATGTCAACCCTTGAAAAAAGTCCAGTAGCGAATTCAAGTAGCACAAAGGTTTGGGTAATGGACCCAAGTTTTTTTTATGGATAATGGTATGAGTATAGATATATTTGTAGGTACAATTATTCTAGATGGATAGTACATGCCATGCCATTTCTGACAGTATGTGGAACCTCACATAACTCCTCACGGCTAGAGATTTATGGCCATGTGAAGTTGGAGAACCCCCATGATTCATATAGAAGCCCCAAAAGGTCAAAGTAGTCAAAGTGTTTGCAAATAAGAAAGTATTTAACTAATAAAGTGAAGTGATGAGTGTACTATAAGTCAAAGAGGATGAAAAATAAATTATCTAAATAATAAAGTTATTGGATAACTTACTAATTATGGAAAGTGGTTAAGTTGAGTGGACAAGTGGTTATAAGTGGGTTAACCCTAAAATAAAGAAAGTGGGTTAAGAAGGTTAAAAGGTAACCCCTTGAGGATGCTACATGAAATTATAAATAAGAGGCAAGGCTCTCTCATTTAATCACACTTGAATATCATTGAATATCTATTTTAGTGAAAGGTTATTTGGGAAGGTATTATTGATAGAGAAAAGTGCAGCAAAAAAAGTGTTGCAGGAAAACTGCGGTAGAAAAAGTGCAGCAGAAAAAGTGTGGCAGGAAAAGTGCGGCAGAAAAAATGCGGTAGAAAAAGTGTGGCAGGAAAACTACAGCAGAAAAATTGTAACAGAAAAAGTGCAGTAAGAAAACTGCGATAGAAAAAGTGTGGCAGAAAAATCACAGCATGAAAAGTGTGGCAGAAAAACCGCAGTAGAAAAAGTGTGAAAAAAAAATCATAGCAATGGATTCGCGGCAACAAAATGCTACAAGAAGAAAAAAGGGTATGGTTTCCATATGTGTAGTGTTGAATTTATGAATCAAGTTGAGGGTTTTCCTTGTAAATATGTTGGATGCACTCTTGGGAGTTTATGGCTTGATGTAGAGTTGATCTGAGGAAGATCTATTGAAGTTTAGTATTGGATCATGTTTGAGGGATTTTGGTCGAGGTATGTTGTTGAAGTTATTGGTACAGATAGAGGTTGTATAACAGTGAGGTTCAAGGTACAGACTTGTGGTATAGTGTTTGAGGTATATGTGATCAGATCATATTTAGATGATGAAATTGATGAGGACTTTTGGTTGAGGTACATGTTGGGTAAATGGTTGAGACAAGTAGTTGATCAGTTGGCACATACATAAAGTGTATAGTTTATGATGTTGGTACATCTTTATGAGTCATATTTTATGTGTATTTTATGCATGATTGGTACATATTTGGTGCATGGTTGATGCAGTCATTAATGGAACAGGTTGAGGTACAGGTTGGTGCATGGTTGATGCACTTGTTTATGGTACAGGTTGATTGGTACAGGTTTACAATAGTATATCTCACAGTGATAGTGTGACAATGGTTCCATCATTCTACTTCTACGTTAGAGCATTTAGGCGGGGCAAGGACAGGTGGTTTTTTCCACCTTCCAGTTGTAGCCAGAGAATCGGGGAGTTGGAGCTTCCCTCAGGTTATAGACTGAGAAACAAGGGGGTTAGAGCCTCCTTCCAGTTGCAGCTGGAAAACAAAGGAATTCAGTGCTTTCAATGAATGTAACTCTTAAAGACATATAAGAAAAAGAATAATGTGGTTTTCTCCCACTTTGGGTTTCCACGTAAAACACTGGTGTATTGTGTATGTGTATGATTGCTCATTTGCTCACTGTTTATTTACTCTACAACTATTGGATGATAATGCTACATTGATATAACACTTGCATTTTTTGGTTGAAAATGATTGGATCGCTCTATTACTGATTCACCCCCACCCCCCCTCAGTAATCCAACAATTGGTATCAGAGCAGGTTCCTTCAGAAATCAGTTTAACCACTGAAAGGTAGATCATGGAGAGAAAAAAACATGTATAAAAATGGAATACCATAGTTTGATGGACATAAGTATGCATTTTGGAGAAGAAGGATGAAAACATATATACAAGCACAGGGATTTGAAATTTGGCAATATGTTGTAGATGGATACAAAGAACCAACAGTTCTGCCGACAAATGAAAGAGCAATAAAACTCGAGAAAAATAATTCCAAAGCCACAAATGCACTTCTGAATGGTCTTTGTGAATCAGTATACACCAAAGCTATACATTGTAAATCGGCTAAAGATATTTGGGACAAGATTCAAAATATTTATGAAGGAGATTCAAAAGTCAAAGTAGCAAAGCTTCAAACTTATAAAGGTCAGTTTTAACAACTAGATATGAAGGAAGACAAGAATATTGTATCTTACTTATTACGAGTCGATGAAATAGTAGATGCAATCATAGGATTGGGAGAATAAATTAAAGAATTTGTAATTGTTCAAAAGGTACTAAGATCTCTTCCTATGAGATTTGATCCTAAGATATCAGCACTAGAAGAAAGACAAAATCTAGACTCAATAAGCATGGATGAACTACATGGAATCTTCATAGCATATGAAATGCGAACTGAACAAGAAAATCCAAATATAAAAGAAGAATATTTCAAAGCATCCAAAAGGTCAAAGAAAAAGGAAAAATAGCATAGCAGCAATAATGACATCTCAGAAGATGATGAAGAAATGGCCAACTTTGTCAAAATATTGAACAAAGGAACCAACGACAAATATAAAGGTAAGTTTATATTGATTTGTTTTAATTGTGATGGTATTGGTCATTTTGTTAACAAATGTACTCATAATAAAAACAAGAGGAATGATAAAGATTACTCAAATAGAAAACAAACATATAAAGGAAAAATAACCACAAAGAAAGATTTCAAGAAAATCTTATGCACCAAACAATACATCTCCTCATCAGATAAAGACAAAGTCACTGACACTGAAACATAAAGAGTTATATTCATGGCAGTAGAAGACTCTGATAAAGAAGACACCAAATAACAATATGAAGAGGCAGAAGTTGACTACCAAGAAGAATTGTCGTGTGCCATAGAAGTTATAAGACAGAAAATAAGAAAAACAAGAAGCTACAAGAAGAACTAGAAAATAAAGAAGACACTCAAGAACTAGAACAAATGATCACAAATTTTAAGGTTCAAATAGAAGAAGATAAAAGAATTGAAGGAGTACTCAAAGAACAGATAGAAGAAAGAGACAAGATCATTGAAAATTTGGAAGAAGATATTGTCACATTAAGAAAGGATCTTCAAGAGAAAAATATGTAGAACAACTCAAAATTTTTGGATAACATTATCAGCAGTCAAAAGCCTCATCATGAAAAGTCCAAACTTGGATACAATCAGACAAAAAATGGATCAAGCTCCAAAACAAAGAACAAGAAACATATCCAAAAAGATACGTAGAAACAATCAAAGGGGGTATGAAGACCTACAAACAAGATTACAGGGACACTCCTCCACCGAGAAGATTCATATTTCATAATCAACGATCGATCGATAGATAGGCCTCAGGAAGAAGAAGGATCCATAAGAGAAAATTCTTTCAGAATATCTTCAACTCCCAGGTATCAAAGTATATTTTTTGGTTTATGTTATGCATGTAATAATTTTGAACATAAAGCTATGAATTGCAGAGCTAACAGCAGGAACATAAACAATTTTGAAAGTCATACCCAAAAGGGATATCAAATAAGGTTCAGTGAAACACAAAGAAGAAGTTACAACAAGTTTGAATCATTGAGCACTGAAGTGGAATGATATAACTGTAACAACTTTGGACACATGGACAAATATTGCAGAATTATATTTCCTCCTATAGAACCACAAAAAAACTACAACAGTCATAGACAGGAACCTCAGAAGAGAACATGGATAAAAAATCAAAATCAGTATAGCAATGAAAAATGCACACTCACTCTACAAGCTAAGAAGAAGAAATGTGGTTGGTATGTTTACAGTGGTTTTTCAAAACACATGAAAGGTGATAAAGACATGTTTCTTACATTAAGAAAGGAAAGAGATGGAACATTCTCCTTCGGAAATGATGATTCAATTAAAATCATTGGAAAAGGCACAGTCAGAATTGGAAACAAGAATACCAAGGCGGAAAATGTTCTACTAGTAGAATATATGAAACATAATATTCTAAGTGTGAGTCAAATGTGTGACCAAGGTCATAAAGTTACTTTTGATTCACAAAAGTGCGAGATAAGAAAAGAAGGTTCATGAAAATTGATTTCAACAACTGCAAGTACTTCAAGCAACATATATGTATTAACTGAAATTGAAAATGAAAAGTGTTGTCTAGGAAAGGAAGATGAAAGTTAGCTATGGAATAGAATAATGGGTCACATACACTTTGATAACCTTGTCAAAGTCAGCAAAAAGGAAGCATTTATAGAAATGTCCCAGATTACGAAACCAACCAATATTTTATGCAAGCATTGTCAACAAGGAAAGAAAACAAAGACCAGGTTTAAATCAAAGGAATATTCAATGACACGACCACTGGAAATTGTGCATATTGATCTAGTTGGACCAACTACAACAAAGGGTTTAAAAGGTGAGAAATAATTTATGTTATTAGTTCATAATTATACAAGAATGACTGCAGTTTTCTTTCTCGGGAATAAGTCATAATCTTTTGAAAACTTCAAGGTCTACAAGGAAATGGTTGAAAATGAAATGGATTCAAAAATCAGATTTTTTTGATCTGATAATGGAGGAGAGTTCACTTCAAAGAAATTTATGGACTACTACAACATGTATGGAATAAAAAGGCAATTCTTTGTTGCTAACACACCTCAACAAAATGGAGTTGTTGAAAGAAAGAACATGACAGTACAGGAAATGGCTCGAACAATGTTAATGGATTCCAAATTGACAGATATCTTTTGGACACATGCAATGCATACAGCGGTTCACATTCAAAACAAAGTAATTCTTAGAAACAACACTGAAAAAACTCCCTACGAGTTATGGAAAGGAACACCAGCAAATGTGAAGCACTTCAGAGTATTTGGAAGAAAATGCTAAATCAAAAGAGAAGATGGAAGAATGAGAAAGTGATCCGAAATCGGATCCAGAAGCCTGATAGGGCTTGAAAAATGCTCAAAAATGAAAGTTCTTGGAATGCGATGAAACCTATGCCATTGCGTCTGTCTCGTCTTCCTGATTCCAGTGGTATATTTACTTTGTCAAACAGAGTCCGTATGGAGAAGATATCGCGTTCTGTCTGAAAAGTCAAACAGGCAAAAAAGGGGGATGACTGTACAGTCCGTACAGTCCACGTGTCATGTCCGTACATCTGACGTGGCATGTCCGTACAGCTGATGTGGCGGGGCCAAAATGAGACATGTGGCAACATCAGAGGATGACATGTGGCAGCACCAAGATGCGACACGTGGCAGGCGGATTCGATCGTACGGAGGTACAGTTGGACCAGTACTGAAGTGACACGTGTCACCACTGGAGGGGTGACACATGGCAGGGTGACATCATCGGATGATGTGGCAGGCTGACAGAGCGTACGACAGAGATGACGTGGTAGGTGACAGGGCAGTACGGTAGACTCGACGTGGCAAGTACGTGGTCCAATCAGATGTTGACACGTGTCAGGTTGTGGTTGGTTTTTAAGGCACCACGTGGCCCAGTCACGGGCTACCACGTGGCACCGTATGATTGGCTATTATGTTTGGTTTAAAAATATGGCTTGGCGTCGCCGGGGGTCAAACCTGCGACCTCCAGTGGGTGAAAGGACTTGGAAAGTCGGGCTAGCTAGCCCACTGGCGGGTGGTTCTTGTTAACGGAATGGGCGAGAAACTACTTAAGTTTAAATGAAGGTTTGGCCGGCGGCAAAAAGGGCCGGGGCTTGGCCCCAGCCCTCGGCGCGAATGCAAACAACATGCGACCACACCCAAAGAATAGAGGGCTTACTCCAATGAATGCGCAGGGTTGTTGTACCGTGGTCCTATGTATGCACCCCATAACCGGGGGTCTATCCATAACGGGCGCAGGTTTGTTAAAACAATTGGCCCGTGGGCCTATTACAACGCCAAAAGACCAGGAGTAGAGCCAATGAAAAGGGGCCAGTGCCATGGGCGCGTGGCCACATGGGCCTCCAAATGACCAGGAGCATGCCTATCGGGGGGCTAGATCTGGGAGAACAAGACTATATCAGTCTTGTAGCCATTTGGCATTGCAGAGATGTAATTTTGAGCACTTGAACAGAAATAAAGAAGCCTCCCCCACAGAGAAAAGGCCCAGAGACGTAGGCAAAAGTTGTGTCGAACTCCGTTATCAACCTGCGTTTTTATGGTTTGCTGTTTATTATTCATTTCAGATCTGCATATGTGTATTTGACTATCATAATTCCTTTTCTTTCCTCATTCTTTCACTAAATTCTCAAAATGGTTAATCAATACATGCAAGATTAAAACTCAACCATAGTCATTTAAAAGTTCCTACGGATCAAGTGGTATCAGAGCTAGTTGACGTTTGGATTTGAGTTGCATGTTAACCAGGGAAAAGCTACAACATGGTGAAGGCGAGCTTGTTGCAGAGAATCCATTAATTGGATTGAGAAAAAGAGCTTCTTTCAAAGAGAAGATGGCATCGGACGAAGGGATTTCTCAAGAAGAGAAAGAGTTCCGGAAAACATTCCATGCTATGTCGGAGATGGTGACAGTTTTGTATGAAGATTATTTAGAACGGAAACGACCAGTTTTGGGTAATTCTTCGAAAGAAAAAAGTGAAGAGGAAGAGGACCATCCTCACATTCCTCCTTCATCTCCATCAACACCTCCTTCTTCTCCTTCTTCTTCAAGTTCAAGTTCTAAATCTAATGAGAAGAAAAATGTACATAAGCATAAACATGAAATGCCATTGTTAAAAATTGATGTAAAATTTGAGTTGCCCATATATGATGGTGAAGTGAATACAGAAAAAATTGATAACTAGATCAGGTAGATGGAGGTATACTGCAGTGTGCAGCAAATCAAGGATGAGGCCACACAAATTAAGTTGGCATCTTTGAGACTTGCAGGTACAGCTCTTATCTGGTGGCAAAGCAAGCTGCAAAAAGGAACATAAGATGTGGGTAAGGTATTTCCATCATGGAAAAATTTTATTTCTACACTTAGGAAACAGTTTTATCCTTTGGGTTATAAAGAAAAAGCAATCATTGAATGGCAATCTTTAAAGCTAAGAAAAGGACAATCAGTGCAAGAATATACCGATGGATTTAGAAAAATGGAATTAATGTTAGACATTCCTTTGCAAACACAAGAAACCCTTATGAATTATATAGGTGGTTTGCCTGCGCATATTAGAAACACTGTTTTCATGTTTGGACCCACTAACCTTGATGAGGTTTCTATTCAAGCTACATATATTGAAGCAGGGAAAGCAGGTGTGTCAGGGGAATCGTCATTTTCAAAGAAAGATGATAAGAGGAAAAGACATGGCAATGGCAAGAATGCAAATGTCGTGACAAGGAAGGAAGGAAAGCCCTCTTGCAAACATTGCAAGAAAGAGGGACATGATGAGGACAAATGTTGGCAGTTTCATCCCGAGAAGAGGCCAAAGTGGTTCAAAGAAAAGAAGGGAACGCAAACAGTGGCAACAACGACATCAAAGCCTACAGATTTGGGATCAGATTCAGGTGATGAATCTAAGATCTCATTGGTTGGAATGATAGGTAAATTTGGTGAAGAGATTGATTGTAGAAGCAAGTTGTTTCATATAAGAGTAATCATGCGACACACTAAGATAGACACACTAATCGACAGTGGATCTCAATCAAATCTAATCTCAGAAGAATTGGTTAAGAAATTGGGATTAAAAACACAAACTCATCATAATCCTTACACACTTAAATGGATAAGCAATCATCATCATATGCACATAACAAAGCAGTGCACAGTCAAATTTGCAATTTCAGATAAGTATGTGGATGAAGTAACTTGTGATGTTGTGTCTTTAAAATAATGTGGAATGGTCTTAGGTAGTCCGTACTTGTATGATCTTAAGGCAATCTTCTACAGAACAAAGAATCAGTATCAATTCACTAAAGAAGGTCATGATTATGTGGTACATGCTCATCATGTTAAAGCAAGTAAAACACTTCAAACAATGGAACAATTAACGAAGGCAATGAAAGTAAGCGACAAACCACTAATTGTTTCAAATGAAGTAATAGATCTTAAGCAAGAACAAGACATGGTTGTTGAATGGAGAATCAATCATAAGTTGCTTCAAGAAAAGATCATGTCGTGCAGATACTTCAAGTATATCAGTTCATTTGCAGTCGTCTTTTTGATACTGTCATTAGCAATGTTTTCTACATGGATGATAGTGGCTTCAGTAAGATGTAACAAGGTTGCAATGACTAACCATGTACTTTCAGTTGTCATAATTGTATTACAGTTGATCTTGATGAGACAGGTGCACAGGACAGAGTTCAGAGACAGAGAGCAAGCCGGGTGGCCTATCCCGAGCTTGTTGACTGGTCAGTAACCTTTTGGGGACCAAAAGGTCTTTTTGTGGGGAGGTGTGATCCGAAATCGGATCCAAAATCCTGATAGGGCTTGAAAAAGGCTCAAAAATGAAAGTGCTCGGAATGCGACGAAACCTATGCCATTGCATCCGTCTCGTCTTCCTGATTTCGGTGGTATATTTACTTTGTCAAACAGAGTCCGTATGGAGAAGATATCGCGTTCTGTCCAAAAAGTCAAACATGCAAAAAAGGGGGATGACTATACAGTCCGTACAGTCCACGTGTCATGTCCGTACAGCTGACGTGGCATGTCCATATAGCTGATGTGGCAGGGCCAGAATGTGACACATGGCAGCATCAAAGGATGAAACATGGCAACACCAAGATGCGACACGTGGCAGGCAGATTCGATCGTACGGAGGTACAGTTGGACCAGTACTGAAGTGACACATGTCACCACTAGAGGGGTGACACGTGGTAGGGTGACATCATCGGATGACATGGCAGGCTAACAAAGCGTACGGTAGAGCTAACGTGGTAGGTGACAGGGCAGTACAATAGAATCGACGTGGCAAGTACGTGGTCGAATCAGATGCTGACACGTGTTAGACTGTGGTTGGTTTTTAAGGTGCCACGTGGCCTAGTCACGGGCTGCCACATGGCACCGTATGATTGGATATTATGTTTGGTTTAAAAATATGGCTTGGCGTCACCGGGGGTCGAACCCGCGACCTCCGGTGGGTGAAAGGACTTGGAAATCCAGGCTAGCCGGCCCGCCGGCGGGTGGTTCTTGTTAACGGAATGGGTGAGAAATTACTTAAGTTTAAATGAAGGTTTGGCCGACGACAAAAAGGGTCAGGGCTTGGCCCCAGCCCCCGGCACGAATGAAAACACCATGCGACCACACCCAAAGAATCGGGGGCTTACTCCAATGAATGCGCAGGGTTGTTGGACCGTGGTTCTATGTATGCGCCCCATAACTGGGGGTCTATCCATAACGGGCACAGGTTTGTTAAAACAATTGGCCCGTGGGCCTATTACAACGCCAAAATACCAGGAGCAGAGCCAATGAAAAGGGGCCAGCGCCATGGGTGCATGGCCACATGGGCCTCCAAATGACCAGGAGCGCGCCTATCGGGGGGCTAGCGCCCGAATTAAACCAATTTTGGGTTTTGTTGCCTATAGTTTGTTTTTTTATTGTTTATTATGCCTATTTTAATTGATTTTCTCCATTTTTGGGGGATATTGGGCATTTTTGGAGGCCAAATTCTTGGAGGAAGTTGGGGATGAGAAACAAACTCCAAGGCTATATAAACCAGGCCTGTTTGTGAGCATGGAAAGTCATTCAGAGTAGAGTTATGCTGAAGAAAATCCAAGCCAAAGTTAGGTTGATGCAGGGAAGCCTTTGAGGTGGAGACACTGTTGGATCATTTCTGGGAGCTTGGAGCATCCGTTTTACATGACGTTTTCTTTGCAGGGTTCTAGAGATCTGGGAGAACAAGACCAGATCAGTCTTGTAGCCATTTGGCATTGCAGAGATGTAATTTTGAGCACTTGAAAAAAAATAAAGAAGCCTCCCCCACAGAGAAAAGGCCCGGAGACGTAGGCAAAAGTTGTGCCGAACTCCATTATCAACCTGCATTTTTATGGTTTGCTGTTTATTATTCATTTCAGATATGCATATGTGTATTTGACTATCATAATTCCTTTTCTTTCCTCATTCTTTCACTAAATTCTCAAAATGGTTAATCAATACATGCAAGATTAAAATTCAACCATAGTCATTTAAAAGATCCTACGAATCAAGTTTGACTCTCATGTGGACAAATGAGTACTTTTTGGTTACTCAAGTACAAGGAAAGAATAAAAGTGTTACAATCTGAGGTTGAACAAATTTGTGAAAAGCATCAATGTAACAATTGATGAAACAGGTGGAGGGGAATTAAAGGAACAAGAAAATGAATCAATGGAACAACTTTATGAAGAAGATGAAGAAGAAGTAGAAGGGGAAGATGAAGAGGATCATACAGAAGTAGAAGAGAAAGTTTAGCAAGTGCCTCCAAAGACACCTAGAAAACGAGTACAGAAGAATCATCCTTCAGATCAGATTATCGGAAACAAAGATGCAGGAATTGAGACTAGAAGAAGAAATAGGTTCACCAAAACAAATGCACCTAGAACAAATGCACCTAGCACTCTCATATATGATTGAACCAAACAATTTTGAAGAGGCCAGCAAGGATGAATTTTAGAATAAGTCCATGGATGAAAAATTGGATCAAATAGAGAAGAATGACACTTGGGAATTGGTTCCAAGACCAAAGAATAAGAATGTGATTGGCACAAAGTGGGTATTTAGAAATAAATTGAATGAATATGGACAAGTTATAAGGAACAAATCTAAATTGGTATGTAAAGGATATGCACAGGTTGAAGGAATCGACTTTGAAGAGACATTTTCCCCAATTGCCATAATGGAAGCAATCCGATTTTTTTTAGCTTATGCTTGCTCCAAGAATATTGAAGTATATCAAATGGACATAAAATCATCTTTTCTAAATGGGGAAATTGAAGAAGAAGTATACATTGAACAACAAAAAGTATTTCACTTTTCAGAGAACACAAATTATGTGTGTAAATTGAAGAAGGCCTTGTATGGTATAAAACAAGCTCCTAGAGCATGGTACTCTAGATTGGATAAATGTCTACAGCATTCAGAGTTCAGAAAAGGAAGTGCGGAAAACAACCTCTAAATCAAGGTAACTCAAGATAGTATTTCATTAATTGAAGTTTATGTTGATGATATTATTTTTGGAAGCAATGATGACAGGCTAAGCCAGAAATTTGCAAAGGATATGCAGAATGAATTTAAAATGTCATTACTCGGAGAACTATCCTTATTTTTGGGTCTTCATATATGTCAAAGCAACCAAGGAATTTGTATTTCTCAAACTAATTATATCAGATAAATGCTAAAGAGGTTATGAATGGAATATTGCATACCAGTTACCACTCCTATGCAAACTAGTTGCAAGTTGAGCAAAGATGATGATTCAAAGTCTACAAAC
>ML796792.1:777938-790095 GCA_009831015.1 Picea engelmannii | reverse complement strand
TTCATTGTGAAAGTATTTGAACATATTGTTGTTTTTCCATGTTTTCATTACCACTAACTCCTCACCCCTTCCCACTACTTTGCTTATGTAGCAATGTAACAATGTCCATAAAGAACTATAACAAAATATTTGTGTTATTCATAGGATAACTTGTTTGAAAGTTATGAAAAGAATCAAAAGGCCATTATATATTGTAGTAAATTATTGCCTAGATTTTAAGTTTTTTAAATATTTTTACTTGTGATTTATTAATTTTAAAAAACTAAGAAACAATTATACAAACACTAGTTTCAATTTTAAATTTCAAAATTGTAATAAATATATAAAAAATCAATAACAAAGTATTTTGCAATTGTTTGTACTTGCATTAAACACTAATCACTACTTCTTTAAATCATGGATAATATTTGTTTGTAAGGCTTCCCATAAAGAAAAAGACTACTTAAAACCATACATAATATTTATTTGAGAAACATCATACAAAGAAAAGAACTTTGAAAATATTATTAGTTTATTACTTCTTCGAGTAATAAACTACAATAGTTTATGTCCCCATCCTCGACCTATATTTTTTAATAATCTTAATATCATCAAATTGTATAATCTCACAAAGTTCATTAAATTTATAATTATTATTTATGATTTTTTTTTTAAATAATAATATATATCTACCATTTTTAATGATGCAACAAACTTAGCTTATGTATATATAGAGAATGATTTGAATTGATAAAAATCATTTAATTTACATATAAACTTATTTACATATAGACAAAGACAAATCACAATACTTAAAATATTAAAAATATTAAGTGTTATAACTATACAAACCTTAATTTCTTAAACATCAAGGTAATATTAATGATTCGACCTTAAAAATTATTATCACAAATTTAAAATAACTTAAAGTGATATTGTCAATTTATTTTTTATCAATTTACTTTTTACTTTTGACAAAATAAATATCACAAATAAATATAGAAACATCATTACCTTACCTTTTGAATAAATATTTTAATTTTTTTAATAAATTAAATAAAACATAAATATAATTTTTTTTAAACTATTTTACAACTATTCCACTCATTAATTAATACATTAATGATTATTTCACTCGTTAACATAAACTTAAACTATACAACCAATCATTAAAATGCTTCACATTTATATATAATATATATATAAAACATAAATTAATTTTAACAAAAAAAAACTACTTTACCACTAATTAATTATAAAATTATGCAACCAATTAAAATGTTTCACATTTATATATAAAACATAAAATAATTTTAACTAAAAAACTATTTTATCACTTTTTAATTAATACATTTATATATAAAACATAAAATAATATTATTAAAAAAACTACTTTACCACTTATTAGTTAATTAATATATTAATACATTTATAAAAAAAAAAAAAAACATAAACTATACAACCAACCACTAAAATGCTTTACACATTTATATATAATAACAATCAAGTAATGACTAAACCCCTTTCAATGTGGAAAGTGAAGACAACCCTTCAAGTAATGAATAAACCCCTTTCAATCTTGAAGTACCTCACTCGTTGGCACAGTTGCTCCACTACTCCCGCACTCCACTGCAGTTTTGGGCATTCTTCGGCATAAAGTTTGTTCAACGCCATACAATGTTGGATACCTTCCACCTCTTCTAACTCTGAACACCCATTAACGAATAGTACTTGAAGCTCTGTCAGCTGCCCCAATCCCCGTATGCTCTTCAACTTACACATCCATTTGCATTGAATATCATCAAAGATAAGAATGTTTCAATACGTGGCAACTCCTCCAACTCTGTGCAACCACTAATGTCCAGCATTTCAAGTTTTGCAAGACCATAAAGCTGATCTATTTTCCTCAAATTAGAACAATTGGCAAAACTCAAATCTATGAGTGTATTTGGCAATGTTCCAACCTCCACCAGATCATTGCACCCAGAGATACTAAGATATCGAAGGTTGCAGCAAACACCTTCAGCAAATGATACCTGATATAGAGCCGTAACTGTTAGGAGCCCCGGAAGTATGTGAATGGAAGAGTCCAAATCACTCAATGTTTCCCTTTTTCCTTTGACCTCCTCCTTAAACGGCAGTTCGCGTACCAATGGACAATCTTCTACCGTCAACTGAGTCAACAGTCCAAGTGAAGCCGGCAAACATTTCAATTCCTTACAACATTTATAAAGCTTCAATTCCTTCAAGTTTTTGAAGTCCCATAGTGAAGGCGGCGGTGTGTCCAGCAAAGGGCCTACTGTCATAACTTCCAAATTGCTTAGCTCTCCAATTGCACTTGGAAATTCTTTTAAATTTGTACCTCTCAATAGTAACTGTTTGAGCGACCTCTGATGTGTCACTGGGTGAGGGAGTACCTCAATTTTCCCACAGCTAGTGAGATCTATGTGCTCAAGCGTGCTTATATTTCCTAGTGTTTCGCTTGATATGGTCAAATTAGTGCAATAACTCAAATCAAGATTTTGGAGTTTAATTAACTTACAAAAGGAATCCGGCAGCCTCTCCAAAGCGCTGGAGTCAGGTTAATCTGTTGGAGGTTGGTTAAATTTCCCCATGAATCTGGCAGCCTCTCCAAAGCTAAGCAATTAGACAGCTCTATCTGTTGGAGATTGGTTAAATTACCCAAGGATTCTGGCAGCCTCTCCAAAGCTATGCAATTAGACAGCTCTATCTGTTGGAGGTTGGTTAAATTACCCAAGGATTCTGGCAGCCTCTTCAAAGTTATGCAATTAGACAGCCTTATCTGTTGAAGGTTGGTTAACTTACCAAAGCACTCCGGCAGTGACTTCATTTCTGAGAATCCTACTAACACCAAGGCCTTTAACGACTGCAGAAGACAAAATTCTTTTGGCAATTGTGTAAGATTGACCATCCCTTCAATCACAATCCGTTCTAGGTGCTTCAGTTTCCCTATAGACTTTGGAATGTTCGAGAGGGGAGCATAAATCTCCAACTCCCGCAACCGTAAAGGTGCCTGTAAAATGTATTATCATTCTCATCAAAACAAACCCTTAAAACATATTTGAGACCTGTTGTACGATATCGATAACTAATAAACACAAACTTTAATTCAACAAATCCTAATTTACCTGTGATTCATTTTTCCACAATGTTTTTAATTTGCTCCCTTCCACTCGTAGGACCCTTAAATTCTTCGTTGAAATCGAGGAAGGCAGGGAAGAGTAGGGACAATCCTTCCAGCGCAGCCATGTGAGATTTGGAGACTGCACTTTTATCAAAATGCGTTCCACAAGAACATTTGCAGTATCAAGAAGTTGCAAATTCCTCATACAAATACCAGTACCATGAGAAGGATACTGCATAACGCAGTTCCCGAACAGTCCGCTACTTCTTTGGTACCAGAGCATTGTTGAGCCATCCGTGTGATCAATTCTAATTCCGCGCACTTCGTTTATTACCTGCCCAGTCTTGAAAACGATGACGAATTTAAAAATTCTGCACAGATTTCTGTAGAATAATTTCGTTTATTACCTACTCAGTCTTGAAAACGATGACAAATTTAAAAATTCTGCACAGATTTCTTTAGAATAATTTCGTTTATTACCTGCTCAGTCTTGAAAAACGATGAAGAAATTAAAAATTCTACACAGATTTCTGTATAATAATCTTAATTTTCTAGAGCTTTGAATGATTCAGTACTTACCGATGATTGCTGCAATAGATCATCAATTGTTTCTGTCGGACGCCAAAGACGACGCGGCAATGAAGCGTCGGCAATCTCTCTTCCCAGGTCTCGAAGGTGATCGTGCATTCTTATTCTGTTTTCTCTATCTACCTCTACAAGGCATTCGTTCTGTATATTTTGAAATCCGCATAAACCATTCAGACCTGATCCAGACCATATCCTCGTGACCATATCCCTGTCTTCTCCTATGAAAAAACAGGCAATATCTAAAAATATCTGTCGGTCCTCCATATCCAGTGCGTCATAACTGATTTGAAGTCTCTGTTTTATAACCTCCGGAAGTATGTGTTGAAGTCTATTCAATACATCTTCCCAGTAAGATGTATTTTTTCCATTGAGAAGTTCCCCAAACACCTTTAAAGATAAAGGCAATCCCCCACAGGCTTCTATGAATTTCTCTACCAAAGATTCAAATTCTGGGAGTGGATGTAGCTGGTTGAAGGAATGCAGACAAAAGAGTTCAAGAGAATGTTGTCTAGTAAGGCCAGTTAGGTTATATATGGACGACTCTTCGACTCCTGACTTTTTGAGAACAGCTTTGTTCCGAGATGTAATCAGTATTAAACTATCAGAGTGGAGTACAGTTTGATCCGGCAAAAGATAATCAACCTGATCCACCTTATCTACATCATCTAAAATTACTAAGAGGTTAGGAGATGAAATATCCTTTTTGAGAATTGTTTTTCCTTCATGGACACTGGCTATTGGTTCATTCCGTCCTGTCAAGGTCTTATGAAGTTCTCTCTGCAACAAATTTAGAGAGTCTTTACCTGCACGATCTCTAACATCCAATAAAAAGCAGGATCTACTATAACCCGAACTCTTCCTATTAAAGAGTTCTTTTGCCAAAGTGGTTTTTCCTACACCACCTAACCCCACGATCCCCAAGATCTGAGGTTTCCCGCTCTGCTGTCGCGGCAAAAGGACTGTGTTTTCGAAATCGTTTACCTTATCATCCAAACCTGTTGGATGTTTAGCAACGTCCAAAGCTGGTTTTTTCACTTTTTTCAACACCCCTTCAACCACATTGTCTAATAGCTTCCCCTCATCACTGGATATTCAGAAAAAAATAAATAAAACTAATGAGAAAAAGAAGTCTATGCATATATCATGTAACATAAAATAATACAATAGCCATAGGGGAGTTTGAGTTCTCACCCGTTACAAGCTTCCAGCTCAAAACCGCTTATTTCTGCAACTTTAAAAAGCGCATTTCTCCACTTTTCAATCATGCCGGAGTCATACCGCGACTTCTTTTCTAGTTCCCGGAGGGCTCTCGCATACCCTCCCTGCGCCCACCGGACCGACCGGAGCTCAGCGGGCTTCACGTGGTAAAATACTGGAATTATTGGAGACTTTGACTTCAACATGAGGACGAGTTCTTTAAGACACCAGGTTGATTGGGCATATCCGCTAGAGAAAATGGCCACATGCACGGAGGCCGATTCAATGGCGCCTTCAATCTGAGGAATTAAAGAGCCTCCCTGTTGCAATTCAGGCTGATCCAAAAAGACTCGCAAACCATATGAAAGAAGGCGCCGGTAGAGATGGCTGGCAAAAGTTTTCTTTACATCAGGACCACGATGGTTTATGAACACATCGTAGTCGGAATTAGGAGCGGTGGAGGTGGAGGCAGCGGCGGAGGAAGATTCAGCCATTGCAGATTGGAAAATAGAAATGGAGATGATGGGAAGGATGTTGGACGCTACCGAAGCAGCTTGCGAGGGAGGAGATTAACTAGGAGTATAAGAAGAGCAGAAACTCTGGAAAAAATTGCAACGAAAAACGCTGATGGTGTGCAGAGAAATTATAACCATTAAACCCTAGAGCGATCTATATTGCCACCGGCCAATACAATAAACCGGGCGCTCTCTAAGAGTCGTGTTTCAAGTTTCAACGTGTTTTCACGGGCATCGAGTCTGTGCAGGTGAAGTGAATATGGTATACAACTGGGAACCATTCAAATAAATGAGAAGATGTACACCTGGTGGGCCCTGAACAGATGGACCTTTAACTTTTCATCTGTGTACAACGACTAAATATGAAAGGGTACTCGCACATGGACGAGATGCGTCGGTAAAACCAAAAGTCTACGAAATGTGGGGCACTGGACCAGTCGTGTTTCAACGCGTTTTCCATATAACCATTAAACCATTAAACCCTAGAGCGCTCTATATTGCCACCCGGCGCTCTCTAAGAGTCGTGTTTCAAGTTTCAACGTGTTTTCACGGGCATCAAGTCTGTGCAGGTGAAGTGAATATGGTATACAACTGGGAACCATTCAAATAAATGAGAAGATGTACACCTGGTGGGCCCTGAACAGATGGACCTTTAACCTTTCGTCTGTGTACAACGACTAAATATGAAAGGGTACTCGCACATGGACGAGTTGGAAAGGATGTTGGACGCTAAGAAGAGCAGATACTCAGGAAAAAATTGCAACGAAAAACGCTAATGGTGTGCAGAGAAATTATAACCATTAAACCCTGGAGCGATCTATATTGCCACCGGCCAATACAATAAACCGGGCGCTTTCTAAGAGTCGTGTTTCAAGTTTCAACGTGTTTTCACGGGCATCAAGTCTGTGCAGGTGAAGTGAATATGGTATACAACTGGGAACCATTCAAATAAATGAGATGATGTACACCTGGTGGGCCCTGAACAGATGAACCTTTAACCTTTCGTCTCTGTACAACGACTAAATATGAAAGGGTACTCGCACGAGATGCGTCGGTAAATCCAAAAGTCTACGAAATGTGGGGCACTGAACCAGTCGTGTTTCAACGTGTTTTCACTGGACGAATCACGGGCATCAAGACGACCCCCTACGTCTGTGTGGAGGTGAAGCGAATATGGTATACAACTGGGCACCATTAAAATAAATGATGTACACCTGGTAGGCCCCGGACAGGTGGACCTTGAATATGGTACAGAACTGGGCACAATTTAAATAAATGAAAAGATGTATACCTGCTAAGCCCTGGACTGGTGGGACCTTTAACCATTTTGTGCAGAACGACAAAATATGAAGGAATACTCACATGTAAAAGCAAAAGCAAAAGTACAAAATGTGGGGCTTTCTTCTCTTTGTATGCTCTCATAAACTTTTTTACCTTGCTTTCACCTTCATATGCTCTCTAAGAGCTTTTATATGGTCATAATGGTATAACATGGATTATAACTTTACAATTTGGTAAAGTTATAAGATCCTCTCTGGTTTACATAAAAATTTTGTAATTGGTTATTAAAAAATATAACTAAAAATAAAAAATATATAGATTGGGTTTACATGATTCTTTTTACCTTTTTTATTTTACTTTGGGTAAATTATTATGTTTTTCATGTTAGAAAAGTTGAATCTAGTAATAATGGGAGGATTTACTATTTTTCCATGGATTATTATTAGTGTGTTTAGTTAGTATTTTGGATTATAGATATGCATTTTTTTTTTCTTATTGTGGAGTTTCTTAAGGCTTAATTGGATATCCAACAAGATTTTCTCATAGATTAGAATGTGAATTTGAGTAACTATTTATTATTGGTTTGAAGTTTCCTTAGGATAGTGAGTCTATTTTAGTGAAACAACTTTATGTATAAATTCAACGTCAGCTCAATTGAATAAATAATTCAATTTTGGTGTGTTATGATTGTGGTCATGTGAGATTCATTATTGTGTTTCTTCTTCAATTTTTTTGCAGTAAATTTGTTATAGTAAACAAAACCATGAGAGTAGAGTGATATATGTGTGTGTTGTAGTGTACAACATGTCAATGGTAGAACGGTTATGTTGCATGGAAGCAACATGAAAAGGCCATGTTGAATGAAAGGAAAGCATAAATCATATTGCTACAATAAATTGTTTATAACTATTTGTTGATTGTTATGGAATCAATAGTTTTTCCTTCATGTGTTTACATAGCCGGTCAATTGAGGTTGGACAATATGTTTTCCCTATATTATCTTTAGTGTCAACTTATAATTACCACACCATCCACCAAGTGTCACTCTAGTAGACACTTAGACACTGAGAATATAATAGATAATCAACCTAATTTAATATTTTTTTGAAATTAATCACAAGCTCTGAACTCATTGCATATGTAGAAAAAATGAGTGCCCCTACAACCAACTCTGAAATACATGACATCACCATACGTTATGAAGTATGGAACATTATGAAGAATTGTCAAAGCCATCATTGTATACAATACATGAATCTTATCATAGTGATTCCATCCTCTGTGAAGACCAACTCTGAATGAGGAAGTCTTGTTTTTATCCAAAACTAAACTCTCCCAACTCCACACTTCTCCTAGTTACCAAATGAAGCCTCATCAAAAAGATAAAAATGTTCAAAATAATAATAATTGAAAAAATAAATTATTTGATATACCTTGAATTTCAATGAAACTCAGTAATAATGCAATTATATTGAATCTTGAAAAATAATTAAATCATCAAATAAATATTGTCTTTTATTATAACACGAAACTTATTGATCAAATCTCACACTTTTTCTTTTTTTCCACGAGAAAATTGCTCAAATTTATAAAAAGTATAAATTCCTTTACAAATCTGTCTGCCAGCTGTACCAACAAAGACAGCACCCTCACATATAGGATCGCCAACATAATCCATAGGCCCCAAAGGGAAATACATAACAGCAGTAAATACAAATGAGCGAAGAAAGCCCAATCCAATCAATCACAATAGGCAATAGAAAAGTTATCCAGCCCACCTCATTCAAATACATTAATAGAAGATAAAGGACTCACTATACCTCTATCCTTTTGAAAAATCGATAGCCTACCAACCACCTCGCTTAAAGCCCTCTTTAAGAGGGCGTCCGCCTCACCATTGAAAGATCTAGGAATATGGCTAAATTTGACATCGGTGAAGGATCTTAGCAGTGCCATCGTTTTATCTCACACTTAACAACATGGAATGGGAATGGAATTTCATCCTAACAACCTAATTTTATAGTCACAAATTGAGTGCATCCCATATCAATTTACCTTTCTTTTATTTTTATATACATGTAAAATTTAAAATATATTTTAATGATATAATATAAAATTATAGTATATATATTTATTTTTTTTTATTTTTTTAAATTAAAATATAAAAATAAAAAGTTAGTTCGCTTACATATTTTTATTCATAAATCTCACATTTTTATTATAAATCTCACATCGAAATTAAAAGGAGTGAAATTTAATCAAGTTTGATTTAAATAATTGGATTTTATAATTTTATATATATGTAAAATTTAAAATATATTTTAATGATATAATAATTTTTATAATTGGATTTCATATTTTTATATATATGTAAAATTTAAAATATATTTTAATGATATAATATAAAATTATAATAATTGGATTTCATAGTTTTATATATATGTAAAATTTAAAATGTATTTTAATGATATAATATAAAATTATAGTATATATATTTTTTAATTTTTTAAAATTAAAATATAATTTTTTTTTTAAATTAAAATATAAAAATAAAAGTTTAGTTAGTTAACATATTTTTATTCATAAATCTCACATCGAAATAAAAAGGAGTGAAATTTAAAATTAAAATTACAATTAAATCTCATGTGTTTAAAATTAAAATTACACTAATATTTTAATGGTTTAATAGATGAATGAGAAATCTTTTTTTTTGTTAATAAAAATAATTATGTAATTGTCCATAGTTACATAACTTGAAAATAAAGATGACAACTGTCAAAATACAACCAGGGGACTTGTCAGTCTCGTGGAAACCAGAATAGGCGATGAACTGGGTGCCCCGACCTAAACTAGAGACTATCAACCCTGAGCCTATCGAACCTGAACCAGAGACTGTAAATCCTGAGCCTATCGAACATGAACCAGAGACTAACATAAGAAAAATTTGCAAAAATGTAGCGAGTGACCCAAAGAAAAAACCTATGAGAAGTTATGCATGCGGTGAGCCAGGTCATCCATCGTGACAGAGTCTGAAGGTGAAGGGCTAACAGCATGTCGGTTAGCGGCTCTTCTCAGTCTCGCTTGACAGGGAAGCATAGAGGACATCGAGGTGTTTGCCGAAGAAACTCTGGTGGTGGTGTTGCTCGACCAGGTCCCTCCTCATTTCAAAGATTAAAACTAGGTGGTCATCTGTGAGTTTGCAGGAGTCTGGAGCTGGGTGGTGGTCCGCTTGAGCCTGGTTTTCCTCCAAGGTGGCAGCGACGAAGTTGAAGGCAACAACAAAGTCTGTGACGGGGTCTTCTTCCATGGAGACAACGGAATTGCGCCCCGAGTGGTCCTCCAGAGGTAAGGCCTCTTCTTCCACTATGCATCCCATAGGGAATGACTCATGTAATGGAATGGTGGTGCAAGTAGCAAGCTGACACTCAAGGACTGTCGAAGAAAGGAAAGGTAAGAATTCTTCCCAACTGGGCAAAAATTTTTCTTCCACCAGGCAACCACCTTGGAGACTCTCAATACTGGGAGGATGTGGTTGTTGATGAATTTGTGCATACCAATTTAGCCTCGAGAGACCAAAATGGTCCTCGTTTGGAACTGGAGATTGAGAGGTAAGTCCCTGGTCATGTTGAGGCTAAGGCTCGGGAGGGGCCTGCACAGACCAATTTTGCCCCGAAGAGCCCGGGTGGTCTCCGCCTAGCATGAGAGACCGAGAGGCAGGCCCCAGGTGGTTGTGCCATCCAAATCTGTTGTAGTAGGTTGGCCCTCGACGGGGCTTGCCTCGTTCTCGTGGCATGGTTGCGCAAGGCACCAAGCAAGCGTGAAAACCGTAGGAGCAAACTCATTCTCGGAGTAGGATCAACATAATAATGCTGGGCTCTGTGCTCAAACGCCCAATATAACACTTCCCACACAGTGAAAATACCAGGAGGGCAGAGACATTGATGGATCTGGTAGCCATTAGTGTTGGTGTGATGGCGATCTCAAAGATCGTACTGAAGCCGAGGAGCCAAATCCAAGCTTCCATTAAGGCTCGACGCACTTAGGCTTGGCGTTTATGCATGAGAGTCATCATGACTGAATGGGGAGGGAGGGTGACGGCGAGAAATTTTAACTGCCCTCATGATCAACCCGCTCGACGATGCGTGTGGCCCATGTATCACCCCATCCGGGGAGAGAAATATTATTTTATTACTATATAATTTATAAAATAAATAAATTATAACTTAAATAATAAACAATAATACATATAATAAGCAGATTTGTAATATTGTGAACCATAAGGATTTAAAACCATTCTAGCTTTTAACTTTCCATAGATTTTCTTGTATAAAACAACTTCTTGATTTGGTTGGATTTTTCCATTTAAAATTCAAAAAATTTCATTTAAGATTCAAAGTTTTTATAGAAAAAATATATTTTAAAACATTTCTACTTTGGATTTTTCCATTTAAAATTCAATTTTTTTAATATTCAATTTTTTTTAAAAAATAAAATATTTTTTAAAACAATTTTACAAATTTTTAAAAGTACAAGCTACATACTCTATCAAAATTTCAAATTCAAATGCATATATGTATTTTTAGGATAGCCATGGGTACTTTGAAACATAGAGCATTATTCAAACAAAGCTTTGTATTGATATTGAAAATCACTTTTCATCATAGTAAAGGATTTCAACCCGACTGTAAAGTTGCTCTAGTTACCCTTCACTCGCTGGATCATCTCATTTGTTGACCTTGAGAGGACAATGCTATAGGGATAGAAGGGAGAACACATTTGAAGAGTGAAACAAAAGATAAAGAAGCTTTCACATAAAATACCTTTTGAATTTGATATCAACATGATTCATTTGATATTTTACCTCTACAATATTTTTGTAAAACATAAAGGTACTTTTTATGTCTTATCAATGTAAATCCAAATAGTTTTTATTATTTTTTTAATTTATTTTTTAATTGTTGGATAAAATAGGTTTAAATCTCAAAGCTCACTGAGACATGAAAATGAAATTTGTTTATTTGCTTTCACAAAAAATAAAGTTATCAATTTAACGAGAGAACTGTGACCTCAAAATGAGAACTCTAGCCTTTAAAACTCATATTTTTGCATAAAAAACATGAAAATCAACCCTCACATCAAAAAGTGGTGCTATCGGTAGCACCATTTTTCTATCCTAGGTTAAAATTACAATTTTTTTCAAGCATGACCTTAAAAACTCGTATAGATAATCAAAAAAACCTTAAAATCAACACCTAAATCAAAAAGTGATACTACCTAAAACAAAAACATTAAAATTGGACCCGAAATGGTCACCTAAAAATTTATTTACAAACTTTTTTTTAATTACATTAAAAAATAAATAAATAGAAAAGAGAAAATCTTAACAAATATATATATATATATATATATATATATATATATATATATATATATATATATATATATATATATA
>ML796792.1:723610-738573 GCA_009831015.1 Picea engelmannii | reverse complement strand
ATTCAAAATGAAAATGTCTCCTTGGTATATATAGGAGAGTAGGAGGTATAATTACAACTAATGGCCTAAAGCCGACATAAATAAAATAACATTACTAATCTAATATGCCCCAATTAAGGGGTAATGAGCCAATATTAGGGCTTAACAATCACATGCATCCTCAACATATCCTCAATCACTTGATTCACCCTCTCTATTTGCCCATCTGATTATGGATGATAAGTTGTGCTAAAATTCAAATTTGTTCCAAATCCATTAAATAATCCCTTCCAAAAATTGGATGTAAATTTTGGATCTCTGTCAGACACAATTATCTTGGGTATACCATGTAATCGAGCAATTTCTCTCATATAAATATCAACAATGTTGGTTTCCTTGTGAGTGAGCTTTACTGGAATAAAATGGGCAACTTTAGTAAGCTTATACACCACTACCATAATAGAATCATGTTGTTTGTGTGTTCTGGAAAATTTGGTGATGAAATCCATTGTTACAACTTCCCATTTCCACTCAGGAATGGGTAATGGTTGCAGCAAACCAACTGAGCGTCTATGCTCATACTTTACCTTTTGACACTCCAAACATTTGGCAATGAAATCAACAACTTATTTTTTCATTCCCGACCAATAATATTGTATCTTGACATTTGCAATAGTTTTCTAATAACTTGAGTGCCCAACATAATGTACAATATGCATTTCTCTCAATATCAAAATTTTCAATTCCTAGGAATTTGATACATAAATTTTGTCCCTATATATGAGAATTTCATCATTTTCTACCTTATAGTCTTTAATGTTCTGTTGCAAAATACCTTGCTGTAATTTTGCCACTAATTCTTTGTATTGCAAATCTAATTTTGCAGCTTCCAAGATTTTGTCTTTCAAATTTGATTGGTACATACTTATGGTTGTTGCATGCAACTCATGCACTCTTTTGTTAAGTGCATCAACCACCTTGTTCTCTTTCCTTTTGATATGATTTATATCAAAGTCATATTCACTAAGAAATCCTAACCACCTGCTTTTCCTAGTCATATTGAATTACAGTTGTTGCAGAGGTTGAATGGGTGTTGACGGAGTGAAATTGAACAAATTTCATAATTGCAAAATGTCCATGGTGAAAATTGGGAAAATTTTTGGCAAAAGCCCCAATTTTTGCGGCGGAATTCACGAGGAATTGATGTGCATAAAAATGAATGTGCACATGTGTGCGCACTAAAAATGTGTGATGCACAGTGAAAAGTTTGTTATGTGTGGAAAATAAGGGTGTGTGGTTGCGTGCACTAAAATTTGGTGTTGCGGAGTACAAGTTGAGATGCGCAAAAAATAATGGTGTGCGGGTGTGCGCACTTAAATTTAGCGTTGTGTGGTGCAGAGCGGTAATGCACAAAAAATATTGGTGTGCGAGTGTGTGCATTTAAATTTGGTGTCGCACGATGCAGAGCGGTAATGCGTGAAAAATATTGGTGTGTGGGTGTGCACACTTAAATTTGGCGTTGCGCGGTACAGAGTGGTAATTCATAAAATATATTGGTGCACTGGTGTGCACACTTCAATTTGGCGCTACGCGGTGCAGAGTGGTAATGCGCGAAAAATAATGGTGTGCACGTGTGCGCACTTAAATTTGGCACTGCGCAGAGTAGAACTAGGGAAGCGTGGAAAAATAATAGTGCGCGGATGTGCGCACTAAATTTAGCACTGCGCAGTGAAGATTGGGGGGCGCATGAGTAATATTGGCGTGCGTGGTGTGCACAATATTGACAGAGCATAGAGGAATGTTGTTGGTGTGCACACAACATGGGTATGCAATGCATGCATGTTGAATATTCCTATCGCGCGACAATTTAATTAATGGTGCACGGTGGGAGTGTACTAAACTTTGGCCTGGTGCAACACGTAGAGAGAAATGCACACGAAATATTAGCATGTGACAAAACAATTCTGTGCAACAAGTATTAGTGCATGAACCAAAATTGTGCGCAGTAGATATTGGCGCACGACACAAAAGTAGTGCACACTAGTTATTTGTGCGACATAGAAGTGATCCACATTGGTTGTAGGTGCACAGAGCATGTGCTACCTTATGGTGTTGTTGTGCATGCCAAATATGGGCGTACATGTTCAAATTTGTGCACACGAAGTCGTTTGGATGGTCTACAGTAGCGGAAAACCAGTGAATTTCTGCGACATTTTTATATTGTTTGAAGGTTATATTTTTCAACGTGTTTTTGAGCCTTAAACAACATTTTTAGATACTCAAAAACTATGAGAACAGAGTGTACCAAGGTACACTCTATCTTTGCATCTCAAATGAAAGAACCCGGAGAGAGTTTTCTAATGGTGTAAACCATTCATCATACAGAGCTTTTATGAGGAAGTTAAGGGACAAACAGTGGAGGGTAAATTTTAAGACCCAACTAAATTCGAAGGGACATAACTTTATGCTCCAGAATCAGATTGAGGCACATGAGGAGTCTATGGAAATCTATTGAACCATAGAAATTCCTAGAGATGAATTAAAATTCTGGGCATGTTAAAAATGTTTAAGATGAAAAAGAGGTACCTGTAGCATTCCAGACCAAAAACACTAATTGGCCTAGAACTTCAGCAGGATGTAACTAGCATCCTAGAACCCAGAAAGAGGTGAAACTTTGGCATACTGTTCAAAATATGTATGAAGAAACCCAATTGAACTCCTACCAAAAATCTAATGGAGTAGGTGCAAAAATGCATAATCACAACACAAATTTGCACCAAGTTGAAGTGTGAACAGAAGAATTAATGGACAATTTTCAAATAACCATAACTTCCTGCTCAAGAATCAGAATTGAGCATGGAAGCAGGAATTGGAAAGGTCTTGAATAGTAGAATATAATTATTACCCAGCAAATTGATCTAAGTAGACAATTTGTCAGAAAATCAGAAGAAAGAAGTCTGATATATTATTGAACTAGAATGGTTCATATTTTCGTGAAATTGTTGAAACAGTTAACCTGACAAAGTTTTGTTGGCTGCACATTTTGTAGAGTTAACAACAACTAGATCAGATCAGAATCAACACAGAGTGCATAGGGGTGGAAGATACACAGGGAGCATATAGTTAGGAATATGAGATCAGAGGGATGGATGTCCATATGGGAATTGAAGGAACAAACTCAAATGGACATGGAGAAGGAAATGAAGAAAACATGAATATGGTAGAGACCATTAAAAATTTGCAAAAGGATGTCCAAAATCACAAGGCTGATAATGAAAGGATTATGAAAACCAAGGAGCAACAAGAGGACTTCAACATGAAGTTAATGTAGAGCTTGAACATAATAGAAAATAAATTGGATAAGAAGAGTGGCTCAAGCAAATCAAGAAGTCACAGGTCTCCTGATGAGAAAACAAGAACAATAAGTGTTACCAAACATCATCATCACTTCCCAAGGCATTCCAATAGGAGAGCACACATCATCTCTAGTCCATCCCCTGTCAGGAAGCAGAAGAGGTCTGGGGTGGATGAGCTACAAGGAGAAATGAACAAAATCAAACCTCCTACATTTGATGGTGAGCACAAGAAGGATGAATATATAGAGGCATGGTTGCTAGGCATGAGAAATTATTTTCAATTGCATAATTATTCTTCTCGTGTAGAAGGAATAATTGCCATCTATCAACTCAAGGGAAAGGCATCCATGTGGTGGGATCAGATTGTGGAGGTGTAGCACATTAAAGAGAAAAATATTACTTGGAAGGAATTCAATAAGTATTTCGAAAATAAATATTTGACTAAGAGATACTATGACAAGAAAATGAAAGAGTTCTTTGAACTCAAATTTGGGAGTATGACCATAGATGAATATAAAAGAAGGTTTTTAGAACTGTTGAAGTATGTTTCTTTCATCAAGGATGAGACAGTTAAGATTCTTAGGTATTTGAGTGGATTTCCATCATTCATCAGTGACAAAATACATGATCCAAGTGGATATCGGTGGCCACCCACCTATTTCACGAGCTCAAAAAATAGTTTTCCATCTTGGCAATTTTTCGATAGTTTTTCAGGTTCCAAACTTCCCGAGTTGTTTTGAGGCCCTAAACGATGTTTGTTTGGGGATTTGAGGCCCAGGTGACTGCTTAGGTCACTTACCTGGTCTAGTCGAAAATCTTTCTTCTCGGTTAGACCTTTCCAACGATGTATCTAGCACCCCAAACAAAGATTGTATGCAAAAGTTGCGCCCCCGGGAAGTTGATGTATCAACTACCCTCATCGGGGCCCGAAAACCTTTTGTCTTTTCATTTGAAGAGTGAAACAAAAGATAAAGAAGCTTTCACATAAAACGCCTTTGGAACTTGATATCACCATGACTCATTTGATATTTTACCTCTACAATATTCTTGTAAAACATAAGGTACTTTTTATGTCTTATCAATGTAAATCCAAATAGTTCTTATTATTCTTTCAATCCAATTTTTAATTGTTGGATAAAATAGGTTTAAATCTCAAAGCTCACTAAGACATGAAAATTAAATTTGCTTATTTGCTTTCACAAAACAAAAAGTTACCAATTTAACAAGAATTGTGACCTAAAAACGAGAACTCTAGCCCTTAAAACTCATATTTTTTGCATAAAAAACATGAAAATCAACCCCCACATCAAAAAGTGGGTGCTATCGGTAGCACAAAATTTCTATCCTAGGTTAAAATTACAACTTTTTTCAAGCATGGCCTTAAAAACTCATATAGACAATCAAAAAAACCTTAAAATCAACACCTAAATCAAAAAGTGATACTACCTAAAACAAAAACATTAAAATTGGACCCTAAATGGTCACCTAAAAATTTATTTACAATTTTTTTTTTAAATTACATTAAAAAATAAATAAATAGAAAGGAGAAAATATTCGCAAATATATATATTTTTTAAATGAAGAAAATAACAATTTAAAAAAATATATTCAAAATTCAATTTAAAAAAAAAAAAAGATTAAAAAAAGGGTGAAAAAGAAACATAACTAAAAATAAATGAAAAAAAAATTAAAATTTTCCTTAAAAAACCAATATATATATATATATATATATATATATATATATATATATATATTATTTTTGTAAAAACGAATCATTCAAATGCCTTAAAAACGTAAAAAAAAAAAATATGAAAAACAAAAACGCAAAAAAACGAAAGAAATTCAATAAAAAAAACATCTAAAATAAAAATATTCTAAAAATATTAACAAATCGGGTTGGTTGGGTGTCGTGCGTGTCATGGGGGGTGATCTCTGACATCGCCCCAGTCCCCACGGGCTAAGGTCTGGTCCTGTGGGGTTGGGGCAATGTCGGGCATCGCCCCCCATGCCCAAATTCATATAAGTTATTTTAAAAATGGTTTTTTAAACAAAGTTTTTATTATGTTTGATTTAGTTTTGAAATAAATTGTTTTATAAGTGTTTATTTTATTTTAATGTGTTAAAATTATGATGATGATGATGATGATTAATGTCCACTAAGACCAAATTGGTCTATCATACCTTAAGAGGGTAAGTGACGGGTAAGTGATTACTTGTGATTCTTTAGAATTTTGTTTCTGTGCTCGAAAAGCATTAAGAGAAGCTTTCCAACATCACCATACTTGTGTTGAGTTAAGAGGTTAGGAAGGTTGGTAGAGTGACAAATATTTTGAAAATGAGATCTAATATGGGTACAGACTGGACAATCTAAGAGAAAGTGTTTTTCATCTTCAACCTTCTTAGTGTCACAAAGGTGACACACTCTTTCATCCCATGGCATTTTAGGAATTGACCAATGCCCAGTTTCACTATGGAGCTTGTGAGAATTTGTTCTTATCTTAGCAATGCTTATTTTTTTCTTTACACTTGGCAAAACAGATAGATAATTTTGATCTTATAGATTAGGGTTTATTACATCCTTATAATACCTTAATTTTATTTTTTTCTCTAACTCTTTATCACACCACATTTTCTCCTTAAATTTTGACTTGACTTTTTTTTTAATAGCATTTTATTCTGCAAAATGGTGTCTTCCATGATTCCCCAATAGTTTAGCCAAGATTGGGCATCTTTATGCCATCCTCGCTTGAGTCGATGATGGTTATGACTCGATTTTGAAGCAATTTTAGAAAGCCTCTTGTCTTCCATGTTGTTTAACTTGTTCTTATACATTATGTATCTAGTCATAGCCATGCTCTCAATGGGAGAGAGGCTTGTTTCTAAGAGGAGGATGGGATAGGATGTATTTCCTTTAATTTTGAGATTATAGGTTATAAAATTATTTTGTATTTGCTCTATCTTTCTCTAGGATTCACGAGAGATACTATAACCCTAGACTTCACATCCATAAAGAATAACAAGTGTAACAAGAGTCTCAAAGAGGAGTTTCTTGTTATCCCAACTACAAAGATCAGTTGATTTACAATTGTTTTCAAGCCCATAATAAGCTTTCCATCCCCCAATAATCCTTTTCTCAATGCTATAATTCCAATTGAGCTTGTGGTGAATATCAATTCCAAGATATTTGTATGAAGTCACTTCCTCCAAGTTGTTGTTTTCATATACGAAGGTATCATAAGGGATCTTATTGGATTTAATAATCATAACCTTAGTCCTATCAGTGTTAACAGTCATATCCATATTGGAGCAAAAATCCTCGAGGATTCTTAGTTGGTTTTTAAGATCATGGGGAATCCTTGCCATAAGAACGATATCATTGGCATAAAGAAGAAGATTGATGACTATACCAGTGAGAGTAGGGCCAACACAACCTGCTTTTTCCAAGCAATCTTCTAACTTGTCAATGTATATGCCAAAAAGGTTAGGGGACAAGGGACAACCTTGTTTGACTCTGATATTGTTGTTAATCTCTTTTGACCAGTCCTCAGTGTTTTTAAACTTAGCAATAACATTCTCATACATCCTTATTGTAGTAACCCTCAACTCGAGAGGCACTTTTATCTCTTCCAACCTATTCCAAAGGTTTTTCCTAGGAACCATGTCAAAAGCTTTTCTAAAGTCAACAAAACAACAAAAAAGATTGGTTTTAGTATTGCGGAAATCCTTTGCAATGATCCTAAAGGTAACAAGATGGTCCACATTTGAATGATATCTTTTAAACCCGGCCTGGCCTTTAGCTCTTTTACTGTGACCTTTCTAGCAAAAGGATAATCTTCTTTTCCAAAATAATTCCATAAAGCTTGGATAAAATCGAGCTAATCATAATGGTCCTATAATTAGAGGGAATGTTTCTATCCCCATTTTTTAAAATAGGAACAATGAGGCTTGTTATCGTGCAATTTGTAGCAAGGATAAAAGGCTTAAGGTTTGAAGGTCAAACTAGCGTAACAGGAACCTATCCCGCCCAATGTCACCACGATGGGATGGTTCTTTCTTTTTAGGGAGGTGAGGCCCAGGGCAGACGTCCCTAGTGACCTGGGGTTTTGAGGAGGCAAAGGATTATAAGACAAGGATAGCTTTCCCCCCCCCACAAGTCACCACCAAACATATAGTCCTGGCTAAACAACCAATAATGAAGTAAAACCCCAAAGAGATACACCTGCCTGAGACAAAGCAACAATAAACTGATATATGCAAGCTTTGATCAATGGATTAGTACTTCATATAAATCAAGAACTATCTGATAAACTTATAAGCAATTTGGTAATAAATATTGACGAAGTCAATGTTTATCAATAGCAATAAAATTTTGTCACTTCATCAATAAAAGTTGAAACGATGTGTTATTCAATGCAATAAGCCCACACTTCATTAAAATTAATGCCCTTAATCACCATTCATTTGCTTATAAAGAAAACGTCTAACTGCACAAAGGTGTTAATCTCAGGAGATGACGGCAACACTTAGGGTTAGAAAGTTAGTTTAGGCTAGGGTTAGTGAAGTTAGGGTTTCGTTCAATGTATTGAAAATAGTTTGTGATCAAGTTCACTTCAGCGCAAGGGGTCTTTAGATCAGTGCCTTAGGGTTAATAGAGTCAAATAGTGGAGGACGCAAGAGCTAAAAGATGCAAAGGCAGGATGGCTAGCTAAATGATGAAGTATAAAGCCAAGACAAGAAGGTCTAATGAAGCAGAGTGTTGCTACAACAAAGCTCTTTCATAAAACCCTAGAATAAATCGACCCAAAGTGTAGAAGACCTAGGCTTAAGGAGTCTGCTTCTTCTCAGCTCCCAGATGGTACGACTAGCAAAAGGAAGAAGAAATAGGAGTGTAGCTACGACTAGGCTCTCTCTTTCTTAAAAAATGGCTGAAAATCTCTCCCAATGGGGGCATGAGACAAGGACCTACTTGTGTGCTTGTCACCTATGGTTTTGTTCAGCAAAATTACAAACATATGCAAGATCAGGCTTACTAGGTCATCCTGTCAATCCCCCCAGACATGGTCAAGTGGGCGAGTGTAAGATCCAAGTATTTGTTAGAAACAAAAGGAATCAAATGCACATATTAAAGGTTTTGATGATCAAAAGTGACACATACCATGATACTCCGACTAATTACCTCATGGAGCAAGAACCATATCCGACACAAGACCAAGCCGATGGTGATGGATGTTGTTATTCTTAATAAGACAAAGGTGTTGGAATAAATAGAAGATGGGCCCTCCAGGGCCATGCCAAAGTCAATCCTGCTCTCGGTACTCTATGTCTAGGACCTGTGGGCCTTGAGACCTGATCTCCTAGTTATCCCTAAAAGTAGGGGATAACATCTAGCTCCAACTCGGGAACATGTGCTCACTGTAGAGCACATGAGAACCTCAACATCTATGGCATAACTTGTTTACATTCTTGATCTCAATAGCAATCATCAGTAACAAATTGGGGTGGTAATGCCACCCCAACATATATAGATATATATAAATAGAAATAAAACAATCGATAATGCAAATGTAAAGAAAAACACTTACCTATACTTACATGTTGCTTGGATGTTGGGTGTAGTCAAACAACTAGTGAAGCCAATCCAACAACATCCCACAATACCTACCTTTGTGCTTCATCATAGACCAAAATAGTGATAAGTCAAGCACAAAAATGTCATGGGTTAGAATATACATCATATCATCGGAGATCACGGAGTCTAACTCATGGAGGCGGGTGGGAGGGATAAAACCATGCCAAGTCAACTTGAAAGAAAAGTACTCAATCCACTTCATTAAAGGGTCATGAAAAGTCCAAGGTTCAGAGAACTAACTTGAAAGGTCCACAAACTGACTACCTAGGACATCCTCATGCTCTGAATTCAAGGAAGGGATCGACAAAGATCTAGCAGACGACTGACAAACTATCAAGGGAGAGTTGGAAAACCGAGATGACAGACTCAAACTTATAGTATCCAAACAACCCTTGGAATCTAGGGTTTTCTTAAGAGGAAACTCAATATAAAATATGTACCTTCCCAACTACACCTTTAATAAAACAACAAGGTAAAGTAATAACAGGTGGCCAGAGGAAAAAGTCATGACAATCCTTCCTTAGGCAAACAATGTTCTTACTCTTATCAAAATATGAGCACAATGGTGGATGATAGTCATTTTCATAGGATAAATCTAAGTTCTCAGAGGAGTACTCATCAAAGTCCTCAAGGAAAGATCGAAGATTTTCAAGAAAATAGGGTACTTGGTCAACCTTGGGTGTTTGGGGAGCATCTGTAAAAATCTCATCTCCTTGTTGCCACTGGTCATGAGTAACTTGTTGTGATAATTGCAAAGTAAATACTTGGAGATGACTCTCTATGTCATAGATGGGATCCATATCATAACCAACAACATCCCACCTACGTCTCCCAACATGTATGAACTCATCAATGTCAACTATGTCAATATCAATATCATAACATGGAGGGTTCAAAACATTCAAAAGCTCACTCATTTCCTCCTCTTTTCCTAAATCATAAAGTAGACAATCATTGAAATCTTGGAGAGGAAGGTAACTTACTTTTTCTTCTTGTCCAGGAGCTTCGAGGACTTCGGTGTTTTTAGCATGCATTATGGTCTTATCCTCATGAGTTTCCCCTTCATATTTGGTTGTACAACAAGGAAGTTTCTCTTCATTCGTGGATTCCATTTCTCCATCACTCTCTGGATCATGAAACAAGGTATCATCAAAATCCTGAAAAGGAAAGAAACTGACCTCATCATCTTGTTGTTGTGTAGGTGGAGAAGGCTTGTGGATCGCTTCATTAAGAGGAGGGTATGTTGATACTTCTCCATTAGGTTTTGGCTCCTCAACTATGTCTTCAACAATCCCTTGTCGATCTGTGGTTTGTTCCCTTTCATCTTGGAAATCAACAATGAAGTTCTCAAGGGAAAAAAAAAATTCCCTATTGAGGGTACCTAAGGTAAAGAGGCATCTTATCTCAGACAAGGATATGCTTTCCTCAATCCTTGCAGCCATGTTGTAGGCTTCATCAAGCGTCCTTGGGGCTATCTTATCAAGGGGAAAACTCAGATATCCCAAAAGTGCACAAATAAAGAGATGGACAAGGTATCTCTCCTCGGGATGATGACTTTCAAGAATTTGATATAGCACGTTCTCAAATATATCATGGAAGTCTCTGATAATTTCATCCACAGCTTGCTTTATATGCTCGAGTTCTTCTAATAGAACTGGGATGTCTTCCAGCTGGATACCCCATCTCTCGAGAAAGGTTTCCTCAAATTGCTCCATAGTCGTGATGTTGGCATCAGAGAAGGTTGTCATACCATTCTTTAGGATTGCAATAAAGAGTGGTAGAGAAAACTTTCATGACCACGTCTTCAACATAATCATCGACATGGTAGGATAGGAAGAAATTCCAAAAGTTTCTCATGTGATAGTCAACTCTCTCTCTATCACCACCAATGAATCTAGGGAGAAAATTTCTATATTCAAAGGTAATTTGTCGAGGATATCCTGGGATGTTACTCATGCCCAAAGGCTTGCAGTTCCCGGGATCCCATTGTAAAGTCATTGTTGGCTTCGTCATCAGTGGGGTCACCAGATAATTTTCTTGAAACTATCAAAAGATAAGGGAAAACACCCAAAGTGGAGTCGCCAAGTAAGTTTGTAAGATGAAGACTCTAAAGGAAAATCTTACCGAAAAAGTTATCATCAGAGGAAGTTTTGACTCAGTGTTCCCCAACAACGGCGACAAAATGTTATCACGTATTTTGTAGCAAGGATAAAAGGCTTAAGGTTTGAAGGTCAAACTAGCATAACATGAATCTATCCCACCCAATGTCACCACAATGGGATGGTTCTTTCTTTTTAGGGAGGTGAAGCCCAGGGGAGACGTCCCCGATGACCTGGGGTTTTGAGGAGGGAAAGGATTATAAGACAAGGATAGCTTTTCCCCCCCACAAGTCACCACCAAACAGATAGTCCTGGCTAAACATCCAATAATGAAGTAAAACCCCAAAGAGATACACCTGCCTAAGACAAAGTAACAATAAACAGATATATGAAAGCTTTGATCAATGGGTTAGTACTTCATATAAATCAAGAACTATCTGATAAACTTATAAGCAATTTGGTAATAAATATTGATGAAGTCAATGTTTATCAATAGCAATAAAATTATGTCACTTCATCAATAAAAGATGAAACGATGTGGCATTCAATGCAATAAACCAACACTTCATTAAATTAATGCCCTTAATCACCATTCATTTGCTTATAAAGAAAATGTCTAACTGCACAAAGGTGTTAATCTCAGGAGATGAAAACAACACTTAGGGTTAGAAGGCTAGTTTAGGCTAGGGTTTTGTTCAATATATTGAAAATAGTTTGTGATCAAGTTCACTTCAATGCAAGGGGTATTTAGATCAGTTCCTTAGGGTTAATGGAGTCAAATAGTGGAGAACGCAAGAGCTAAATGAGGCAATGACAGGACGACTAGTTAAATGATGAAGTATAAAGCTAAGACAAGAGGGTCCAATGAAGTAGAGTGTTGCTACAACAAGGCTCTTTCATCAAACCCTAGAATAAATTGGCCCAAAGTGTAGAAGACCTAGGCTTAATGTGTCTCCTTCTTCTCAGCTACTATATGGTACGACTAGCAAAAGGAAGAAGAAATAGGAGTGTAGTTATGACTAGGCTCTCTCTTTCTTCAACAATGGTTGAAAATATCTCTCAATGGGGACATGAGACAAGGACCTACTTGTGTTCTTGTCACCTAGGGTTTTTCTCAACAAAATTACAAACATATGAAATAAATAAAAATACAACCATTCATTCAAGAAGTATTGTAGAAAAACACTTACATATCACCAAGAAATAGCATTGCAAATCCTAGTTGTAACACCTTCCATCAAGAGAAATGCCAAAACATGTCAAGAAAATCCTCCTTCAACAAGTGTGCATCATTAAATCAGCCAATAACCCAAAAGAGGGCGCAAGTTTCAGACCTCACTATGAAGTGAGTGAGAGATGATGAAAAAATGAAGGTAAAAATTCTTGATTTATACAATACTATGACCTAAATTTACATTTTAGGTCATGAAAAAGGCCGACAAGGCCAAAATCCCAAATCATATTGTTTTTACATTAAAACTTCAAATTAAAACCCTAATCAAGTTGAAAAGAGACATCAAGCCCCTCTAAGGGAGACGTTATCCCATTCTAGGGCACATGGAGCATCCTGGAGCAAAACGTTAGCCCTCCTTGGGCTTCTCTAACCTGCCACATGTGTCAATACTGCCCAGTCTGTCTCCCAAGACATCCATAAGGCTGGATGATGTCATGGTCATGATGGGTGGCGTCCTAGGCCTTCCAAGGCCAATGTTCCACTAAAAAAGGGTCAATCCCCCTAGGTCAAGCTCAGCCAAGGTGTCGCTAGTGGAACATCCTCTTCTTCTCCGGTGGAAAACCCCTGATTCATCTCTGTCCTGTCTCTGCCCTCTGATGGGGTCTCAACATCCATCTAATGGGCTCTTCATCCCCATGGAGGTTCGAACTAATCATCTCCCCATGTGTACTAGTCCAAAATGGTACATGTCAGTCAGGCATGATCTTGTACATCAAAATCTATGCCCTCCATGGGTTCATCAGTGATAGGGATCATAGCAATGTCAATCACTTCTCATCATCAATATTATTAAACATGTGCATAAAATCCCTAATACATCAGCTAAAAGCTCAAAGACAAGGTGTCTTATTAGGCTAGTGCCCACTGGAAAAGGAAAGTTCCCGGAAGAGACCTCATCCAAGCCATTTAACTGGGTGATGTGGTCAAAGGATGTCCAAGCAAGTGTGTGAGGTAAGGGCAGAGAATGCAAATTTTTACCTATGGGTGCCTTTGTAGAAGGCGAGCTGCACCTGTCCTGGATGTGAAATTTTCCAAGCCCAATGCCTTTATACTTTATTTTACTCTTTTTTATTTTTATATTTCTTTTTTCTTCAAGATGGATAATTAGGGGACACTATCCTGGTGTGGTGACCAATGGTGACAATGTTACCCACAAGTACTTTCATAGAAATGAGAAGGCTGGATTGTGATGAGACCCCATTTCCCTTGGCCATGCAACCAAAGGTCACTACCTTGGCGTGGTAACCAGCTGGTGGTAATGTCATACTGCTAGGTACCCATGGACCTAATAGGTTGGCTCGTGATAAGAACCCCTATCCTCTGACTAGGTCTTGTTTTATTATTTCTCACGGGTCCCTCTTGTTTCTTGCTGAGAATCTTTTTATTGCTTTCTTGGGGATCCCTGGGCGAAGCATCTCGAGGTTTTATTTTAGGATTTTTATCTTTTTCTAGCTTGCTTTTACCTTATGGGCCTTTATCCCCTTCTTCCCATGAGGTAAGGTGCAATCATGTAAATAGTTCATGCATTTCCTGGACAAGTGGAGTGGGATAGATGAGCGGGAAGCAAGATGAAAAAGTGGTACTGTGAAGGGAGCAGACGATGGCTTTTCAGAAATCCACCCAGTGGCAAACCAAAACCTAAGGACTCAGGCTTACTAGGTCATCCTGTCAATCCCCCCAGACATGGTCAAGTGGGTGAGTGTAAGATCCAAGCATTTGTTAGAAACAAAAGGAATCAAATGCACATATTAAAGGTTTTGATGATCAAAAGTGACACATACCATGATACCCAGACTAATTACCTCATGGAGCAAGAACCATATCCGACACAAGACCAAGCCGATGGTGATGGATTTTGTTGTTGTTGAAAAGACAAAGGTGCTGGAAGAAAGAGAATATGGTCCCTCCAGGGCCATGCCAAAGTCAATCCTGCTCTCAATACTCCATGTCTAGGACCTATGGGCCTCGAGACATGATCTCCTAGTTATCCCTAAAAGTGGGGGATAACAAGGCTTTGCGTACAACGTTTAGGGAAGCCCTGCTTGAGTGCTAAATTGAATAACTTGTGTATATGAGGGATAAGGATAGGCCCTCCGATTTTAAAAATTCCAGCTTGGTAGCCTTTAATGTCCTTGGCTTTCCCATTTGCAAGCCGCTCAACCCCGAACTCTATGTCATCTAAAGAAAAAACTTATTCCTTTGTAGGGACAATAGGAATGGTGTCCATGGCATTAGGGAACTCTTAAATATTTTTAAGGTAGGAATTCCAATCCCTTAAGAGAATCCTATTATTTTCTTTAGTATTGCGGGTTAGAATTTGGCTCCAAAACTTCTTAAGATCCAGCTTATATAGTTGTGAAAGTTGCTCTTGCCTTCTACTGATATAGTACCTTTTTTTTTTCCTTTTAATTAGGTCTTTGTATGTATTGATCTTATCGAGTCTTAATGACTCATTAGAAGCATCCCTAATGGCATTCCTAACAATTTTACATTCTTTTATCATACCAAGGGTTGGTCGTTCTATTATTCTTTTTATAGGACACTTCGAAAGAGAACTTGTTAATAGAAGTGGAAAGGGTAGTTCTAAAATTATGATAGAGTTCTTCAATGTTGTCCTTTATAAAATATGATTTTTTTTTTAAGTTTTTTTTTTTTTTTTTTTAAAT
>ML796792.1:667451-723035 GCA_009831015.1 Picea engelmannii | reverse complement strand
TTTTTTTCGTAGTTTTTTTAAATTTAAATTTTTTCTTTAAAAACCATTAAATTCTGCTTACAATTTTTCTAACAAAAATGTTTGTTTTTTGTTTTACTTTTTAAAAAACCAACTCTTAGTTTTCTTTTTTTTAAATTTCTTTATTTTTTTAATGTAAATTTTTTAAAAGTATAAAAATATTTTTTAAGCAATGATTTAGGAGTCGATTTTGAGTTGTTTATCGATGATGGTAGTCATTGTCATCGAGCCCACACTTTCAATAAAATGATAATTTGAACTCCAAAAAAAACTTGGTGTTACTGGTAGCACCACTTTTCGATTCAAGGGTCAATTTTAAGGTCTTTGTCCACAATGACATAAGTTGTCAACGTAACGGATCTGAATGGGTCCAAATTTTAACCACTGCAAAAAAAAGGGTGCTACCAGTAGAGTTTTTGTCTTTCAAAGGTCCCATTTTTTACCCCGTTTCAAAATATGGTGCTACCGATAGAACCATTTTTTGAAATGGGGGTAAAAAATGCAACCTCTGAAAAACGAGAACTCTGGAGACTTCTCGTTAAGTTGGTAACTATGTTAAAATGGGTATGTAAAGGTGAATATGGAAAATAACTAGATTCCATATATGCATGTTAAGAGTAAATAAGAAAACATTATGAGGCGGGTGGAGACTCACCGTTGTCATTAAAAAATGCTGGTGCATTCATAGTCACTAGAATCTACTATGAAGAATAATAAACAATTCCATATGTAATATATTCTTTTAAAAAAATATAAGACATATCATTAAGATTTTCAGTACAAGGTTGTGTTACTTCAAAGTCATAATCCATCTTTTCTGAGCCAAGTACATATAAATGATTGCCATTAACTGATCCGTAAATGGTAAGCGTATGGCCCATCTTTCTTATCAACATGGATGCTTCTATGGAATTAGAATAATTGATTCTTACAAACAAGAGTTACACACCATTGTTGAATATTTTCTAGATTGGGTTGCCTTAGAAACAATCTTTGCTTCTCATGGACAATCTTGAAATCATCTTCATCCTTTGATCTTTGAGCAATTTGCTTCATTCCAAGTCCTCATTCTTCTACTACTACATCCGTCTTTCCAAGATGCATTTTTTCCAACTCTTATGTTGTTTGTTTGCATTAAACAAGCAATATGTATTATTATGTTGCCCTGTAATGCCAACCATAAAGTGATTCATTCCATCTTCATATAACCAAAATGAGATCTAATTTGGCCTTTGGCATTCAAATTGAACCATTGTCTTCAAACTTTTCCAGGATTTAATTTTTTTACAAAGTTTGGAGAAGAATTATTTTGGATCCATTTGAATCATGAACAACATAAATCCTTCTTATATATCTCCATCAAATCATTGTTCTTTGATGATGTAGAAGAATCATTTGGTGTGTGTGCCATCCTAGAAATATTTTCATTTGAGTTTTTCAATTTGTTGAATTTCAATAACAGTTCATAGTATTTAATGAAGGCCAAAGAGATCACAATGTAGATACCATGGCATAAATCTAGGAGGTTGTTAGTTATGATGTGCACCCAATTCACATTGTAAACCAAATGATCTACTGATGATTTCAAATTAATTAACATGTTCAACTTTCACTAAAGGATTTCCAAGAGGTCTAGGGCCTATAAAAATATCATGAAAATTGATTTGTGGACAAATTTGAATAACTTGACAATTAGCAACTTGGAATATTGCAATAATAGAGAGATTGAAATAACTCAAAGGAGAAAGGCTATCCAAATAAATGAGAAGAGAGAGAAGAGAATTGAACAATATATAAGAATATATGCTTTGATACCATATTGTAGCATCTCTAACATCCAACTGGGCTATGCCACATAAAAGTTCTGAACTGTATACAAAATTAAAACATATACACACATAAATTCTTGCGGAACTTTATATATAAAAATTAAAACAAAAAAATACATTCTACAAATGCACATATTCATATAGAATAATAATAAAAATACACATGCAACACACACAGGAAAAACCCATAAAAATAAATGCATACATAATAATGCAACATGTAATTTAACACACAATTGACACTTATATTGATAAAAATATTGCCAATTACATGCAGACCTTCCACGTTCCTCCCAGCCTTAGACCACACTACTCAAAACTCTTAGCAGTGGGTCACCCCCGAGCTAGGACTAAACTCCACCCGAGTAAATGGATTCCTAACCAGGCTGATGTATCTCAGACAATAGGAAAAGCTCTGTCATAAGTGCCAACTCGAACTAACATCCTACAGTCCCTCATTCCCCAAATGCATGTCCCACCCCAGGAAGTGTGCCCCTTCTTTGCTCAACAGTCCTTTGGTTTCCCCACTTCCTTTCTGGGGCTTCAACAATAGGCTAGACATGAAGTCTCAGAGCCTTGTAGCTACAATTTGGCATATTTGGGGAATCAATTCCCAACAATTCTCTCACTTAGAGAGAAATTGCTCACGGACCTAACAACCAACCTCTTCAATATCCCACGGGCCTGGCAACCCGCTTCTTCAGTCCAGTTCCTAAGCTCACCAAGTACATGTATAGGTATAGGTATGGGTACAGGTATATGTACATGTATAGGTACATATACAGGTACAAGAAGGCACGAAGGATTTTTAAACAACTGAATGATGATGGAAATCCTTGGAAAATGAACTAAATCCAACCTATATGTATGCATGTTCCCATCTTGACACTTGTCATGTTGAGGACTACTTTGGCCCACTTGTCCCCATCCTTAGAACTTAGGATAAAATAATTATCCTTACCTTATACTTTAAGGAATATTAATATAATATTCCTTTTTGTCTTAATCTCCCTAGCTTAGCCCCATATCCTTAACTTTTAGCCCCCTTTCCCTAACTAGTGGAGTTTAGTCCCCCATACTCTTTTATCTTGGTCGATCTACACACAACGATGTATTATATTAATGATACTTACATATACAAACATAGGCTCACTAGTCTTTAGCATCTAGGCTCTCTGGCCTAATTCAACACATAAGCCTCCTAGCTTATAATAAATGGCTCACCAGCCTATAAAACACAACATATACACAAAGGATCTCTAGCCTCAAAATCGTGTGCACTTAAATTTGTTGCACGCAATATCTTGGAATGTGCACACTTCATCATTTTAGTGCGCAATACATGTGCGTACTATACCATGGAAGGTACATGCAAAATGATATCAAACAATGCACCAACTTAAGTACATTTTCATTTACATTTACAGTTGGGGTCCGGCCTAGGGGTGTTACATTCCCCTCCCCCTTATTTATGCACTGTAGTGCAATATATACACATATACAACCAAAATTTCAAAAATTCTCAAAAATATTCGGGTATTTTTCCCACATAGCATCCTCATGCTCCCAAGTTGCATATTTAGGTCTGTATCAGGTCCATTGGACCTTTACTAGCTCTATGGCTCGATTCCGGAGTTGCTTGATCTTTTGGTCCAATATGCACACCTGATGCACTTGAAAGGCGCCTTCTTGCTCCAGCTGAATCACATTCCAATCAATGACATGATTAACATTAGGTACATATGCATTATGAATAGACATTTATGCAAGCAAGGAAAGCATGTATGCTACGGGCCCAATCCTCTCTAGGATTTCAAACGACCCACAATAGCGAGCTGCCAACTTTGAAAAATTTCCCAATTTCAAGGAACTTTTGTTGGCATTTACTTTCAAGAATACATGGTCACCCACTTTAAATTCCTTGTGAGTTTTTCCCCTGTATATGAGAATTTCATCATTTTCTATCTTATAGTCTTCAATTTTCTATTGCAAAATAGCTTATTGTAATTTTGTTATTATTTCCATGTATTGTAAATCTGATTTTGCAGCCTGTATGATTTTGTCTTTAAAATCTGATTGGTACATGCTAATGGTTGTACCATGCAACTCATGCACTCTTATGTTGAGTACATCATCCACCTTGTTCTCTTTCCCTTTGATATGTTTTATATCAAAGTCATATTCACTGAGAAATTCTAACCACCTGCTTTTCCTGGCATTTAGAGTTGGTTGATCAAATAAATATTTCAGACCACTATGGTTTGTCCTCAACTCGAACCTTTTTCCCATGAGGTAGTGCCTCCACATCTTCAAGGCATCCATTATGGTTGCCAACTCCAAATCATGAGTAGCATAGTTTTTTTCATGCTCCTTCAACTTCCTTGATTCAAAGCATACAACATACCCATTTTGACTGAGGACTCCACCAAGCCCTTCTTTACATGCATCAGTGCATACAATGAAGTTTTCATTTGGATCAACAATCCTTAGTATTGGAGCACTTGTTACTAAATTCTTCAAGTGTTGGAAACTCTTTTCACAATCCAATGTCCACTGAAACTTCACACCCTTTTTTTGCAAGGAAGTGATTGGGTGTGCAATATTTGAGAATCCATAAATAAATCTCCTATAGTAGCCTGCAAGGCCAATGAATGATCTGACCTCTATCACATTCTTTGGCATTGACCATCCTCTAATGGCCTCTATCTTCTCAGGGTCCATTGATATACCTTCCTCTGAAATGATATGTCTCAAATAATGAATTTGCTTCTGATAAAATGAACACTTGGTCAATTTTCCATACAATTGATGCTCCCTTAATACTTGTAATATCGTCCTCAAGTGTTGTTCATGCTCTTCCTCCGACTTAGAATGAATCTGTATGAATCTGTGCATGGACCCAATTGGATGTTGGGGATGCTACAATACTAATACCATATTTTAGCATCCCCGACATCCAATTGGGCTATGACACATAAATTTTTTGAACTGTATACAAAATTAAAACATATACACATAGAAAATCGTGCGAAAATTTATATATAAAACTTAAAACAGGCAAATACATTCTGCAATGCACAGATTCATACAAAATAATAATAATAATACACATGCAACACACACAAGAAAAACCCATAAAAACAAACACATACATAATAATGCAACATGTAATTTAACACACAATTGACACTTATCTTGGTAAAAATATCGCCAACTATGTGTAGACCTTCCACGTTCCTCCCAGCATTATACTACACTGCTCAAAACTCTCGACAATGGGTCACCCCCAAGTTGGGACTAAAATCCACCCAGGTAAAGGAATGCCTAACTAGGATGATGTATCTCAGACAACAGGAAAAACCATGTCACATGAGCCAACTCAAACTAATAGCCGATAGTCCCTCATTCCCTACATGCATGTCCTACTCCACGAAGTGTGCTCCTTCTCTTCTCAACAGTCCTTCGGCCGCCCCACTTCCTTTCCGGGGATTCGATAATTGGCTAGATAGGAAGTCTCAGAGCCCTCTAGTTGTAGTTTGGCACCTTTGGGAAATCAATTCTCAACAATTCTCTCACCTAGAGAGAATTGCTCACGGGCCTGACAACCTGCCTCTTCAATATCACATGGGCCTGACAACTTGCTTCTTCAGTCCAACTCCTAAGCTAACCAGGTACATGTATAGGTACGAGTATAGGTACGGGTATAGGTACAGATACAGGTACAGGAAGGTACAGAGAACAAATGAATGAGTGAGTGAATGATGATGGAATGATGGAAAATGAACTATGTCCAAACTATATGTATGCATGTTGCCAACTTGACACTTGTCATGTTGAGGATTAGTTTGGCCCACTTGTCCCCATCCTTAGAACTTAGGATAAAATAATTACCCATAATTTATACTTTAAGGAATATTAATATAATATTCCTTTTTGGCTTAAGATCCCTAGCTTATCCCCTTATCCTTAACTTTTAGCCCCCCCTTTCCCTAACTAGTGGAGTTTAGTCCCACATACTCTTTTATCGTGGTCGGTCTACACACAATGATGTATTATATTAATGATAAGACATATACAAGAAATAGGCTCACTGGCCTTTAGCATCTAGGCTCTCCAGCCTAATTCAACACATAAGCCTCATATCTTATAATAATTGGCTCACCAACCTATAAAACACAACATATACACAAAGGCTCTCTCGCCTCAAAATTGTGTGCACTTAAATTTGTTGCACGCGGTATCCTGGAATGTGCACACTTCATCATTTTAGTGCGCACTATACCATGGAAAGTGCATGCAAAGTTATATCAACAACTCACCAGCTTAAGTACATTTGTATTTACATTTATAGTTAGGGTTCGGCCTAGGGGTATTACATTCCCCTCCCCTTATTTATGCATTATCCTCAATGAAATATATACACGTATTCAACCAAAATTTAAAAAAACCTCAAAAATATGTGGGTATTTTTCTCGCATAGCAACATCGTGCTCCCAAGTTGCATCTTCAGAACCGTACTAGGTCCATTGGACCTTTACTAGCTCTATGGATCAATTCCATAGTTGCTTGATCTTTTGGTCCAATATGCACATTAGATGCACTTGAAAGGCACCTTCTTGCTCCACCTGAATCACATTCCAATCAATGACATGATTAGCACCAGATATATACTTTTTGAGCAATGATACATGGAATACATTATGAATAGACATTGATGCAGGCAAGGGAAGCATGCATGCTACAGGCCCAATCCTCTTTAGGATTTCAAATGGCCCACATTAATGAGTTGCCAACTTTGAACAATTTCCCAATTTCAGAGAACTCATGTTGGCCTTTACTTTCAAGAATACATGGCCACCCACTTTAAATTCCCTGTGAGTTCTTCCCTTATCAGCATAGTTTTTCTTCTTGTCTTGGGAAACCTTTAAATTTTGTTTTACTTTCAACATTTTCTCTTCCATTTCCCTAAGTAATTATGTCCCAACTACTGCTCTATCTGCTAGGTTGTCCCAGCTTACCGATGTGTTTCACCTTCTGCCATAAAGTGCCTCAAATGGGCTCATCTTTAGGGATGTTCGATACCCATTGTTATAAGAAAACTCTACTAAGTGTAGGTATTCTTCCCATTTTGATGGTTTATTCATCACATACATCCTCAACATATCCTCAATCACTTGATTCACCCTCTCTATTTTTCCATCTGATTCTGGATGATAAGTTGTGCTAAAATTCAAATTTGTTCCAAATCCATTAAATAATCCCTTCCAAAAATTTGATGTAAATTTTGGATCTCTGTCAAACACAATTATCTTGGGTATACCATGTAATCATGCAATTTCTCTCATATAAATATTGACAATGTTGGTTGCCTTGTGAGTGAGCTTTCTGGAATAAAATGGGCAGCTTTAGTAAGCTTATACACCACTACCATAATAGAATCATGTTGTTTGTGTGTTCTGGAAAATTTGGCGATGAAATCCATTGTTACAACTTCCCATTTCCACTCAGGAATGGGTAATGGTTGCAACAAACCAGCTAGGTGTCTATGCTCATCCTTTACCTTATGACACTCCAAACATTTGGCAATAAAATCAACAACTTATTTCTTCATTCCCGATCAATAATATTGTATCTTGACAGTTGCAATAGTTTTCTGATAACCTAGGTGCCCAACATAACGTACAATATGCATTTCTCTCAATATCAAAATTTTCAATTCCTAGGAATTTGGTACATAAATTTTGTCCCTATATATGATAATTTCATCATTTTCTACCTTATAGTCTTTAATGTTCTGTTGCAAAATACCTTGTTGTAATTTTGTCACTAATTCCTTGTATTGCAAATCTAATTTTGTAGCTTCCAAGATTTTGTCTTTCAAATTTGATTGGTACATGCTTATGGTTGTAGCATGCAAGTCATGCACTCTTTTGTTAAGTGCATCAACCACCTTGTTCTCTTTCCTTTTGATATGCTTTATATCAAAGTCATATTCACTGAGAAATTCTAACCACCTGCTTTTTCTAGTCATATTAAATTACAGTTGTTGCAGAAGGTTGAATGGGTGTTGATGGAGTGAAATTGAACAAATTTCGTAGTTGTAGAATGTCCATGGTGAAAATTGGGAAAAAGTTTGACAAAAGCCCCAATTTCTGTAGCGGAATTCATGAGGAATTGTTGTGCATAAAAATGAATGTGAACAGTTGAAGTACGTTTCTTTCATCAAGGATGAGGCAGTTAAGATTCATAGGTATTTGAATGGATTTTCATCATTCATCAGTGAAAAAATACATGATCCAGGTGGATATCGGTGGCCACCCACCTATTCCATGGGCTCGAAAAACAGTTTTCCATCTTGGTAGTTTTTCGATAGTTTTTCGGGTTCTAAACTTCCCGGGTTGTTTTGAGACCCTAAACGATGTTTTTTGGGGGATTTGAGGTCACTTACCTGGTCCAATCGAAAATCATTCTTCTCGGTTAGACCTTTCCAACGATGTATCTAGTGCCCCAAACAAAGATTGTATGCAAAAGTTGTGCCCTCGAGAAGTTGATGTATCAACTACCCTCATCGGGGCCCGCAAACCTTTTGGATTTTCATCTTTTGGTTAGGGTTTTGGAATTTACTGATGTTAAAAAGGCCTTTGGAGCCTCATTTTAACAATCATCTTCTTGCGAATGAGAGTAGTCGCCACATCTCTTCTTAGAGATAAGTTGCCACCATTCTAGCGAGTCCTTCAATCTGTATTTTTACAGTCTCTGTACATTTATTTCATTAATAGAAACCATGTATTACTGTATTTATCTGTTTCTGGAAGTATTTATGTGTATTTCATTATAGTATCTGTTCTTTCATTTCATTCTCAAAAATAATCTAGATCAGTGGTATTAGAGCAAGTTGCTCTTGATCGTTGTTTAGTGCATGTCCCCGATGAGGTCCGAGTATAGCAAGTTGGGTCTCGAGCTTGTCTCTCTTAAGGACAATTTTTTTTGCACACCCAGGAAACCCTCCATGGCAGAAGAAAAGAAAAACGACAGAGAAAAAGATTCTATTAATATGTTGCTTGAGCAAGCTCTCACGTGACAGAGAGATGAAATGATGGAGAATTTTTCCCACATCCTTCAACGCTTGTCGATAACAACAGGTGCGTCTTCATCAAGTTGCCACTTTGGAGGCACCTCGCCTTTCAAGGTACAAGTTAATTTTGATATTCCCATATTTGAAGGACAAATAGATGCAGATTCCCTAGAAAGATGGTTAAATCTGCTAGAAGGTTATTTCTCTGTTCATAATTTCTCCGACAGGGAAAAGATCACCTTCGCACTCCTTAAGGATCTCCCCCATGTCAAACATCGGTGGGAAACTTATTGGTAGCAAAGTTCCACAAAGGAGTCTGGAATATATGGGGTCGAGCCCACTTGGGATTTTTTTGTGAATGTGATAAAGTAACATTATTACCCTGTTGGAAACTATGAGGACCAATATATGAGATGGAACACACTGCAGTAAGAGAGGGGCTAAGCAGTGTCGTATTTCACCAATACCTTCCATACCTTGCGCACCAAGCTGGGTATCAAAGACTCTGAGTGACATTTGGTTATGAAATACTACGGGGCTCTACATAGATACATCCAAACTGAAATGGATTTTCTTGATGTCTCATAACTCGATGCTGCGTATCGATATGTTGTTAAAATCGAGCAGAAATTTAGGCACCCGAACAAACGGGAGTTTAGATCTACAAATCCGCAAGAACCAAAGTATGAGAAAGACGACCCTAACAAACAACTTCCTGAAAAATAGTCTAAGCCACAGGAAAAAAAGGGTCACGGGAAGAAGAATAAGGACACTAGAAAATTGTGTGATTTCCGCAAAATCCCCTAGCACAACACCAATGAATTTCACTCAAAACAATCATTGGTGGCCAAGATCAAAGAAAAGGAGTCGAACCCTAATTCAAAATCTGATTCAGAAAATACTGACAGAAGATATATCATCGACGCAGACCCCACTATTATTGTCATGACCACAACAATTCAACCAGAAGAACCAACAGATTCTGAAAAGCGCCTTTTTCATTCACAGATGTGGGTGAATGGGACCCCGCTGCATTTTATTATTGATAGTGGAAGCCAGAAGAACATCATATTAGCAGAGGTCATCAAACAATTGGGATTGTCAACAACACCACACCTGTAACCATACAACATCGGGTGGCTTCGCCAGGGATGAGATCTTTGTGTCAGCCAGCAGTGTCGATTTTCATACGACATCCAACCCTTCAAGGATGAGGTATTATGTGATGTTTCCCCACTGGATGTCTGTGATCTCTTGGGCCAACCATATATATGTGGAAACACCATGTTTTTATGAGTCTCTACCCCGTAGTTTCATTGTTTCTCTGGGGGTTCATCTCTACAAAATACCAGAGGTAGTTATGACTACTGTTCCACCTAAACAGTTCCGCAAGGTAGTATCTCATACTACAAAATTCAGCTTCTTCACAATTTGTTCAAAAGGTGAACATAAGGACACTGCAACCACTATAGCCTCGCCCCAAGCACCTTCTATCCAATAGAAGCAGGTAGACAAGGTTGTAGAAAAGCACAAATATTCCTTCTACACATAGTCCTCTCATGTAGCTCGACTGGTTGAACAAACTTAGCCTCGCCAACAACACGTTCATGATAGCCTTCCATAAACCAAGCAAGGCGATGTCTCCAGCAAGGCAAGCAACTCACCAAGATTCAGATTCATCAAATGCTTCCCCCTCTCCCCTGGGAACTCAATGCAATGGATACCATTGCTTCCTAAGGAGGGAGGATTGATCTAGGTGGATATCGGTGGCCACCCACCTATTCCATGGGCTCAAAAAACAATTTTCCATCTTGGCAGTTTTTCGGGTTCCAAATTTTCGGGGTTGTTTTGAGGCCCTAATCGATGTTTTTTGGGGATTTGGGGGCTAGGTAATTGTTGATGGCATTAACCTGGGCCAGTCAAAAATCGTTCTTATAAGGTATACCTTTCCAAGGGTGTATCGAGCGCCCCAAATGAAGATCGTATGCAAAATTTATGCCCCCAAGAAGTTGATGTATCAACTACCCCCATCAGGGCCCGCAATCCTTTTGGATTTTCATCTTCTGGGGTTAGGGTTTTGGATTTTACTTATGTTAAAAAGGCCTTTGGAGCCTCATTGTAACAATCATATTATTGCGAATGAGAGTAGTCGTCACATCTCTTCTCAAAGATAAGCTGACATCATTCTAGTGAGTCCTTCACTCTGTATTTTTACAGTCTTCGTGCATTTCTTTCATTAATAAAAATTGTGTATTACTATAGTTCTCTATTTTTGGAAATATTTAAGTGTATTCCATTGTAGTATCTCTGCTTTCATTTCATTCTCAAAAATAATCCAGATCAATACAATATGATGATCCCAAAACATTGGAGGAGACCATAAGGCGAGCTAAATGCCTATATGATTAGCAAAAAGAAAGGCCAACTTTCCAAAAATCTTGCGAAGACAAGAATAAATTCAAGATGGATCAGAGGAAGAAGGGGACTAAGCTACCATTCTTTAGAAATAGTCCTCAGGGACAACCAACTTCTAGAGAACCTAGAATGATTGAGATAGGGGGGCAAAGGCCAAGGCAACCACCTATTCAATGTTGGGGTTGTAATGGAGATCATATGTATAGATATTGTCCTCACAGAGGTGAAAAGGTGAGGATTGTTCACAATTTACAACAAGTTGAAACAATGGAAGACATGGGCATAAGTGTACCAAGGATCTATGCAGCCCTGGACAACAAGCAAGCAAATTTTCAGTCACATATGATTGAAATGGAAGGTATGATCAACATCCAAACCATTGATTTAGAATATAGTCATAGTTATATAGATCCTAAGATGGTGGAAAATTTTTCATTTTCCAAGAATCAAGCATGGAAAATATTGGTTGGTGCAGCTGGCTACTGGAGCCAAAAGAAAATTTAATGATATGGTTAAGTCATGTCCTATGGACATGAATGGACTGAACACTGGGGCATATTTGAACGTTTTGCCTTTAGGTTCCTATGACTGTCTAATTGGAATGGACTGGTTGGACCAACATCATGCTATCCTAGACTATCATAACAAGGAATTTACTTGCCTAGATGGGGAAGGGAACCTAAGGACAATACAGGGAATTCCCAGGGCAGTAATTGTCAGAGATATTTCAGCATTGCAGCTGAAGAAATGTTACAGAAAAGGATGTCAAATATTTGAAGCTCATATGTAAGAAGCACCTAAAGATAGAGTTTCAAATATTGAATATTATGCAGTCCTAAAATAGTTAGAATATGTATTTAAAGGAATACCAGGATTACCCCCTAAAAGATACATTGATTTATCCATCAATCTGATGCGTAGAGCAGCTCCAGTATCCAAGACCCCTTACAGGATGAGTACACCAAAATTGAAGGAATTGCAAATGCAACTTGAAGAGATTCTAAAGAAGGGGTATATACGCCCAAGTGTGTCACCTTAGGGTTCCCCAATGTTATTTGTGAAGAAAAAGTATGGAACATTGAGACTTTGCATTGACTTCAGGCAATTGAACAAATTAATTGTGAAGAATAAGTATCATTTGCCAAGGATCAATGACCTCTTTGATCAGTTGAAAGATGCAAAAATATTCTCCAAGATTGATCTGAGTTCAGGTTATCATCAAGTAAGAATTAAAGAAGAAGACATCAACAAGACTGCTTTCAGAACAAGGTATGGTCATTATGAGTTCATAGTGGTGTCATTTGGGTTTTCAAATTCACCAACTATCTTCATGTGTTTAATGAATGGTATTTTCTAAGAATACTTAGATAATTTTTTCATTGTATTTTTAGATGACATTCTTATATATTCTAAATTGGAGGAAGAGCATGAACAACACTTGAGTATAAGATTATTATGGTAGTGGTGGATAAGCTTACTAAAGCTACCCATTTTATTCCAGTAAAGATCACTCACAAGGAAGACAACATTGATGATGTTTATATGAGATAAATTGCTCGATTACATGGTATACCCAAGACAATTGTGTCTGAAAGAGATCCAAAATTTACATCAAATTTTTGGAAAGGATTATTTAAGGGATTTGGAACAAATTTGAATTTTAGTACAACTTATCATCCAGAATCAGATGGACAAATAGAGAGGGTAAATCAAGTGATTAAGGATATGTTGAGGATGTATGTGATGTACAAACCATCAAAATGGGAAGACTAACTACACTTAGTAGAGTTTGTTTATAACAATGGGTACCAAACATCTCTAAAGATGACCCCATTTGAGGCACTTTATGGCAGAAGGTGCAACACCGGTGATCTAGGCGCATCTCCACATATGGAAGGAACTTTACTTTGTTCACCAAGTTGATTTGAATTTGGTGACAAAGTGGTGAAAATGGTGAATTTTGCTTTTATGAGTTTCATAATCTCATGCATTTTTATTGATTCTTTGTAAGATAAGTCTCATGCATTTATCATTTTATTTGATTAATGCTTTGTGAGATGCTCATGCATTTTATCATGCTTTAAATGATCTTTTGAAAAACCCATGAATTTAATTCTTTTTGTAAAATGATTAATACTTGTGAGGGAAATTAGACTTGTGTATTTTTCATTAAAATTGTAATTATGGAAATTGGTTCTTATGTGAGAAACCACCTCACACCAATTTTCCAATTTTCTCACTAGTAGGTTGAGAGAATCAAGGGCATGGTTGAAGAGTCTTTGGATGGTTTTGAGACTTTTCCCAATATGTGCTTGAAGATAGTTTGAGATCCTACTTTTATGGATCTTGTTTTTCTTCTTTTGTAATTAGATCCTATTATGGTGGATCTAGGAATTAATGATCTTTTTTAAGAGTGAGTGAGGAAAAACTATACAATTCCTTAAGTGAGCCATATCCATAAAGAAGGAGAGTAATGAGGAATTAATGAGGGGAGTTAGAGAGGCACAGTGCTACTACTCCTAAATATTGAGAGACTTATTCATGTAAGGAAGTATCCTTCTTGATGTATGGAGAGTTATTAGTGTGAGTAGTCTTCTTGAATCCTCATTGAAAGAGAAGGCATATTTTATGTAATCACTTATGATAAGCTCCCAACATATTTTGAAGAAGGAATGAATGTGATCCATATTCCAATTGAAGCGGGTCTGGAGACGTAGCCTAGGAGGGGCGAACTCCATTACCAACAACGGTTGTCTCTCTCTTGTTTTTTCATATGCTTATTCCATTTTGAGTTCATGTGTTTTATGTATTATTGTTTAAAAGCATGATTATTAATGAACTCATATTCCCTTTAATCCTTATGCAAATAATTAGTAAGTAAAAGACTCTCGATTGAAAACTTGTGTAGAGTAAGTACTCACCCGTTTTCAGATCAAGTGGTATCAGAGTAGGTTCACTGCTTTGCAGGATGGGCAAAGGAGCAAAGTGAGTAGAACAAATTCAAGAATTAGAAGAGATAAATCACAACAATCAAGAAAAAAACACAGAGTTGAGGAGACTTTTGCAGGTTGCAGAAGAAGAGAAGCAAGAGCTTCAAGAGAGATCTCAACTTCATGGAGAAGTCCTCAATGGAATTATTGAAGAATTTTAGCTCGAATTGCAAGCCAAGGATGATATATTGGCTAAGTTACAACATTGTGGATGAATGGAAGACAAAGAGCCTTCAATCGTGGATGCAGAAACTCAAACCGAGGTATATGATGTTTCTTCATGTTCAATTTCTTCTCAGTATGAAACTAACGTGGGCATGAATCTCCTCACGAAGATGGGATACAAAGGAGGTGGACTTGGAATTCATGGCCAAGGAGTCACTCAGCCATTAGAGGTGGTACAAAGACCACAATTTGTAGGTTTGGGATACAGTCAAGAGGAGATTGGAGAGTGCTCAAAGTCCGTTGAAGTAAGAGCCACTTCAAAAACCATTTCTACCTCATTGGATTCGAAGAGAGGAGTCAAATCATCTAGTCCTCATCCTCGTCGGATCTACAACAAGGATAAGCCTGGAAGGTATAAGGGTCATGTTCAGTCAAATTATTTCTTTGATTTTAAGAAGCATGATTCTTGCAATATGCATTCTTTCACTCGATCTTCTAACCATGATGTAGGAAAAAATCACAAGAAGAAAACTTGGGTAAAGAAGACGAGCACATCAACTGGAAGTGCGACAAATCAAAAGGAAACTCTTTCACTTCCTCGTGACAAGGATATTCTATTGAAGGGAACACGAAGAAATTATTGTAGTCATTGTGACCTAAGTGACCATTGCGAGAATAAATGTTGGAAGCTTCTCCCGCAGTTACATTGCAATTCGAGGAAGAAACTTGCTCTAGCACTCACCAAGAAAGAGGCTACAAAAGAGCTTGTGATCAATGTTCTTGCACCAATCTTTGAAGAAACACAGTTGTAGGAGGAAGACACCTTTGATTGGTTGTGTAATAAGTGGTTATCATTTCTGCAAAATTGAATAATTTATGTTACTTAACATGTTTTGCAGCAAAGAAAAATGCAGCTTCAACTCAGACGATGCCATGGCTCTTCTTAATCAGTCACTATGCATGGAGGTCTATTGATGAAGACGTAATGTAGATACAAGCCATGTCGATTTCTGGTTTGACTTGTGAGAAGATGCTAGAAATCTCTCTGCATAAATGACTCCATTATAACAATCATTGTAACATTTTAATAAACTTTTTGCATGATGGAGGAGTTGTGGAACAAATCGATGTCGAGAAGGCTATACATATCTAGTTGTACAGAACAAAACTATGTTTTGCCTTTCTTGTTGGCATATGTGATCTACCAGCTAGAGTTTCGATTTGAGAGGGATTGCATTTTTCCCTGAAGGTGCAAAATTCATGCCAAGATATTTAATGATGGTTTGATAACCATGGAGTAAAAAACAAAATTTGGCGATTCTATTACCCCGGTCATTAAGATCGTGATTTTGAAATTTGTGGTGCTCAATCAGAAGCCAAAGATATATAACCTAGAGAAGATATTTGTGGATGTGTGAATCATCACATGTCCAATAGATTGGAATCAGTCACCCTCTTCTCGTTCCAGTTTCACAACTTGTTTGACTCTTTCATATGATTTCCCTAAGTTTATATGCTCCGGAATGAAGTGTACCACATCTTTCTGAGTGGGGTACCTGCATGAATGTTTTTCCAAGATATGGTACTAGATCGTTTGACGAATCTCCATGAAAAAACCTTGGTCCTATGTTTTTGTTACAGGGTCACAATCTTGTGAGATCCAAAAGGTGTGATGAGTATGAAGGGTCAGTGGAAAACTAATGTCGTTTTGCATTACATATACTGTCAATAGTGATGAATAAGATGAGTACCAAGAGAACAACCATAAAAAATTTCTCCTGTCGTAGATCACTCAAGACCAAAAATTACTATGACCATCGCTTGTCACAATTTTGTAGTCAAACTGAAGGAATTGGCCTCTTCAATTTTCGAGGAGTTTATTCCTGGGCGATCTCTTCAAGTGTCAAGTACAAAATTGGTTGGTCATTTCCAAGGGTCTATAAAATCCTTTCTACGAGAGGGGAAGAATAATCTCACATGCATTGGGATCTATAACATCCTTTGGTTTCATATTTCCAACACATCTATTATTGTCTTCCAAATCGCAGAGAATTTGCACCACAGATTGAGGGGCAGATTTGGAGGGATTCAATTTGCTATCTTTCAGTTCGATTTCCTCTCTCTTCACAATTTCATTTTCAAATTAGTTGAATAGGATCAACAAATTGGGATTTCCAACGAATTTATCCAAAATAGGTGTCTCTTTTTAATGACGACTCTACTTGAAAACCCATGTTCTACTTCCTCCTTCGAAAGAACAGTTCAATCACTCTCAATTGTCTTACATGAATTCCATTGATATCCTTAAATGATAAAGTCACAAGATTCTATGATGAGCTAGAGGTCTCTGACTGTGTTAAAGGTGGTGTGGATTTGAGCCTATACCTGATTCTCATCATAAATATGATGTGGATTACAAGGTTCAGTCTCAATTGGTTGATAATTCCATCGCAGTCGACAATCATCCCTCCTTTATTTGACTTTAAATTGAAATTACCAGACATGCCTTCTGGATGCAAAGATGTTCTTTTATTTTCCTACTGGTCACGTATATTCACATGGAACCAAGATTCAAAGGTTGGAGAGCTCGGGACGATGGGTGGAGGCCATCATTTTTGCACAAAGTCAAGATCATATGGAGGCACATGGCACTAAGACATAAAATCTTGGATGCCAAAACACAGGGTCATGACCACTTATACATATAGAGGGAAATGTTTCATGCCAAGATCTAAGGTTATATGGAGGTGTGCGTTCATGATGGATACATGCTTCCAAAGCTTTGAGAAAATATGCAACGATGTGTCTCTTGTGAAATTCACTCCCATTGAGAATGGTGGTCGGAAATAAGGCATAGCATATTGTGGTTTCAATGTGAGCAATGACCTCAGATAAATGTCTTGAAAATGTGGCGGGTCATATCGACCAATGTTGTAACTATCCTATCCATTTCAAATTCCTCTCTTCATATCACAATTGTTTGATCCATGAAAGGAATTCCCAATGGATAATAATGTGTCCATAGAAACCTACGATGTTGGTAGGGATCAACTTTGCAATGGATGTAAGGCGAGTGTCCAGATTGGTGATTGATCTATGATCATTTCGGTCACATGGCATAGGTAATGGTTGCAGTAGCTCGTAAATCCATATGAGACTTCATATTTTCAATGCATTTCTAGATCCAGCTCTCCTTGATCATGTTGCTTCCATTGTCGATGATCAAATCCTCCTTTCATATGCTTATTTCACCGTGGTTATTTTTATGAAATGACTATTGCATAGTTGATGGTGAGTGTGATCAGTTATGTATAATTGGTCTCGATACATAGCCAACAAAAGCATTGTTGGAAGATTTGTAAAGGGGTTTTAGCCACTCTAAATAGAGGAAGAGAGTGAAAGGCATTTTATTTTGTGCCTAACCCTTAATTGGCTTCTTTGTAATCATCATATAATCAGTTGAATGAGGCGATTTGTCTAAGACATTTTTGAAATTCCTTGTAAACTTTTCCAAAGAGTGTATTCATAAACTCTTGGAAAGTATGATGCTTCAAAAGTTGTAATCCATATATCATCAGATATAGGTTGCAGATTTATGCAGATGTGGGCTTTGCATTTCGAGCTACAAAGAACAGAGGTGAAGGAGACAAGGAATTTGCCTTTTTCCAAACATCTTATTTGCAATAGTTGCAGGTGTTGGCTTGCATTTTGATTCTGAAGTACGTAGGTGAAGGAGTCTTGAAGGAATGTGCCTTTTGAAGACATTTGCATAGAGATAAAATTGATACTTTTGCAGACCAAAAGGTTCTTTTGTGAGGAGGCATGATCCAGGATGATCTCCACACATGGAAGTAACTTTAATTTGTTCACCAAGTTGATTTGAAGTTTGCGACAAAGTGGTGAAAATGGTGAATTTATGCTTTTATGAGTTTCATAATCTCACGCATTTTTATTAATGCTTTGTGAAATAAGTCTCATGCATTTATAATATTATTTTATTAATGCTTTGTGAGATGCTCAAGTATTTTATCATGCTTTAAATGAGATTTTTAAAAACTCATGCATTTAATTCTTTTTGTAAAATGATAAATACTTGTGAGGGAAATCAGACTCACATATTTTTCATTAAAATTGTAATTATGGAAAAAACAATTATGTGAGAAACCACCTCACACCAATTTTTCAATTTTCTCACTAGTAGGTTGAGAGAATCAAGGGCATGGTTGAAGAGTCTTTGAATGGTTTTGAGACTTTTCCCATTATGTGCTTGAAGATAGTTTGAGATCCTACTTTTATGGATCTTGTTTTCCTCTTTTGTAATTAGATCCTATTATTGTGGATCTAGGAATTAATTCTCTTTTTTAAGAGTGTGTGAGGAAAAACTATATAATTCCTTATGTGAGCCATATTCATAAAGAAGCAGAGTAATGAGGAATTAATGAGGGGATTTAGAGATCCATAGTGCTACTAATCCTAAATATTGAGAGACTTATTCATGTAAGGAAGTATCCTTCTTGATGTATGGAGAGTTATTAGTGTGAGTAGTCTTTTTGAATCCTCATTGAAGGAGAAGGAATCTCTTATGTAATCATTTATGAGAAGGTCCCAACATATTTTGAGGAAGGAATGAAAGTGATATGTATTCTGATTGAAGCGGGTCTAGAGACGTAGCCCGGGAGGGGCAAACTCTGTTACCAACATCGATTGTCTCTCTCTTGTCTTTTCATATGCTTATTCCATTTTGAGTTCATGTGTTTTATGTATTATTGTTTAAAAGCATGATTATTAATGAACTCATATGCCCTTTAATACTTATGCAAATAATTAGTCAGTAAAATATTCTCGTTTTAAAACTTGCGTAGAGTAAGTACTCACCCATTTTCAGATCAACCCGTAAGTTGGGACAACCCTGCAGATAGAGCAGTAATTGGGCTAGAATTACTCAGGGAAATGGAAGAGAAAATGTTGAAAATAAAACAGAATTTAAAGGTTTCCCAAGATAGGAAGAAAATCTATGTTGATAAGGGAAGAACTCATAGGGAATTTAAAGTGGGTGACCATGTATTCTTGAAAGTAAAGGCCAACAGAAGTTCCCTGAAATTGGGAAATTGTTCAAAGTGGGCAACTAGTTATTGTGGGTCGTTTAAAATCCTAGAGAGGATTGGGCCTGTAGCATACATGATTGCCTTTCCTACATCAATGTCTATTCATAATCTACTCCATGTATCATTGCTCAAAAACTATATACATGATGCTAATCATGTCATTGATTGGAATGTGTTTCAGGTGAAGCAAGAAGACGCCTTTCAAGTGCATCTGGTGTGCATATTGGATCGAAAGATCAAGCAACTCTGGAATCGATCCATAGAGCTATTAAAGGTCCAATGGACCTAGTATGGTCCTGAAGATGCAACTTGGGAGCATGAAGATTCTATGCGGGCATAATACTCGCATCTTTTTGAGGATTTTTGAAATTTTGGTTGTATATGTGTATATATTGCACTGAGTGTTAGCACTGAAAGTTACACTTTGACTACTAAAGTGCAAGCTCAGTACCCATCAATAGGTTTATGAGATAATTCTTAAAAGTTGGTGTCAAATAGATAAAACTCAGTTCATCAATGTCAAAACACAGGAAATTTTAGATGAAATGCATCAACAAAAGAGGTTGTGTTTAACTTAGGACAGGATTTTGAGGATTGGATTTAAGAAGCTCTTATATCTTAAGCTTTTCTCTCCTTTGTCTACTGGTAAATCCTGATGCTAGTGGTAGACTCACTTCATTTTTCTTACTAAGTATTCCTTCTATCCACACTAATTTTCAAAACCCTGACCTAAGTTAAACAAGACCTCTTTTGTTGATGCATTTCATCTAGAATTTCCTGTGTTTTGACATTGTTGAACTGAGTTTTATCCATTTGACACCACATTTTAAGACTTATCTCATAAACCTATTGATGGGTATTAAGCTTGCACTTTAGCAGTCAAAGTGCAACTTTCAGTGCTAACATTCTTGGCCCCGCTATCGGAGAACGGATTGAAAACATTTCCCTGGGATTGAACGACAAAGAAATACTGATTATGAAGGTGCATAGTAATCAGTACATTGAAGACTTCATTTTTCACCTAGCGAATCCACTATTTCAGTTGTGGCTCCTAAAGGCAGACACACGAGGTCTACCCCACATCTACCTCTAGCTACTCCCGAAGCTGACCCAGAAAAGATCATCAAGAAAGGAAAAAATTCTCAAGAAGGATTTTCAGTTGTTGTTCCAGGTACTACTAGTCATTTTCCCGATTCCACTTTTAAAACACTAGTAGTTGTATCTAGTGCTCCTCTTTTACCCTCTGTTGAAAATTCTAGAAATTCAAATCTTGAAGATTTCCCTGTGGAATATTCTTCTTTTTCTCCCAAATTGAAAGAATAAAGGTTTGAAGTTCTTTCTTCACATGATGTTGTAATTTGGTTTAGAATTTAAATCTTAGAGGATTTTCCTACCCTAGGTTCTCCTTCTCCTACCTCTTTTAAAATTGTTGTGACCAAAGAAGAAGACACCTCATTTCCCTTGGAATTTCCACCATCCTCTTCCAAGACTCAGCCTCTCCTTGTTAAAAGTGAAACTTCTCCATCCTATATTTCTCCTTCTCCCAAGCTACATATCATCAAGACTACAGATGTACCAATCAAGACCGAGTCTTGTCCTTATTCTCCTCAAATTTATAATGCTCCTCTTCATAATACAATGGAAGCTGCTAACCTTCCTAGAAATAGGATGGATGCCATAGTGCTTGCTAGGTATGCCCCTCTAATGTTGTCTCAGCCTATGAATTCTCCCCCAGTTGGAAACTATCTTAAGTACATGCCTAAGTTTATAGAGGAAGAGGACATAACTGCAGAGGAACGCCTTGCAGCCTTTTATAGCTATGTTGATAATCTTAATATTGAAAACGAGGATGTTTGGATGAGAGTTTTGGTACAAAGCCTTGATGGTGAGGCTAGGAAATGGTTTAGGGGTTTAACTCCTAGATATATTACTGGAATTTAAGCTCTGGATGATTCCTTTATGAGGAATTGGGGAGATAAGAAAAATTTCTTATATTATATTACATAATTTGGGTCACTCAAGAGAAAAGAAGGGGAATCTGTTTCAGTTTTTTCAAAGAGATTTAATAAAATGTACAAAAAAATCCCCACATAAATTAAGCCCACTGAAACTTCTGCCAAGATAACCTATGTCAATGCATTTGACCCTGATTTTTGCCTCTTGTTGAGAGAAAGGAGATCTACCTCACTAGCTCATATGAAAGATGCAGCCTTAGAGGTAGAATTAAACATATTGGCAGTTTATAAGCTCAAGGGAAAATTTGATAGAGATAGGAGAAAAAATAGGACTGAAGCATCAACCTCTGATTCTTCTGGTGTTAAGCCTCAAGTAGATGAACTAACAAAACCAGTTAAATCACTTTCTGTTGAAATGGAAAAAATGAAGCTTGAGGGAAAACATAATTATAGAAATACACAAAATACTGATAACAGAGGAAATTTCAGGAGACAAAATAATGCCCCTCTGTTACACATCAAAATTACTCATTTCAATGATGACCAATTTTCTTCATTACAAGTGTCTCACTTTTGCCACAAATGTCGCAAGTGTCACAAATATAATACTGTCATCTTTCCTATGTTGTGTCTCGAACGACATCACAAGGAACACTTGAAGACACCCTCAAAGACTGGTTAAAGAAGGAGAAATCATTTGACAAAGAGTACAAAGCCTTTGCCTTGAGAAAAACCACTTAAAAATGAATTTTGAAGGGCAACACTCCCCTACCCACTAGCAGGGAACGCTAGCACTCCTTGCCCTCCTTTGGGGGAGCGTTGTAGCGCTCTGTGCACCATTCTGGAGGAACGCTGGGATTTTTGAGGAAATCTTGGGGAAAACTCCCCTACCCACTAGCAAGGAGTGCTAGCACTCCTTGCCCTTATTTGGGGGAGCATTGTAGCACTCTATGCACCATTCTGGGGGAGTGTTATGTTTTTGATAAAATCATGGGAAGATCCCCCTTATCTCTGAAATCAGTTGGATTGGAATCCGAGGTCAAGGTTGGATCTTAGGGAGGATCCACAACTGATGGAGAAAGATCCTCAACCTATCCCAAGAATATCTAAGGTGGTTAGGCCTCTCCAATATTATATAAGGAGGCCTCCTCATGGTGAAAAGAGATGGAGAAATTGAGAAATACCTAACTTATGATCTCATAAGGAAGGATACATTGAAGGCATCAAACTTATGATATCATAAGGGAGATAATCAATTAAGAATAGTCATTTTGTTTGTGGATCATTTGAGCAAGGGGTTGGACAAGGAGAGTTGGAAGAGGCCGCTGTAGCTTCATCAAAGGTCTGTAAGTATCTCTATTGAGTTCTCATTAATACATGTGCTTGGCCTGTTTCCTTCAAGATTGTGTATACCTACATGAACTTGTCTTTAATGGATAGATCTAGTTTCAAACTAATCATGTTAGAATAGGAAGCATGTTTTGTCTTTGAATGGATTGCAAGACTTGTTGAAGAGCTTGAGGATCAGAGCTCAACTTGGACTAGGCGAGGACAAACATAGTAAAAGGGTACATATTCTTCCTCTTCTCTATATATTAGCTTAGCTAGGTTTAAAGGGATGTCAGTGACCAAAGTTAGCACCTTTTTGTCTTGATCTTAGAGATTTAGGATCCAAGAGGGAATACACCTATCCGTAGGGGGATTTTCCTATAACACCCTCAGATCCTTCAAAGAGATCAAATAAATAGGGATGACCAAAAAGTTCAGACCCCTCTTCAAAATAACATGGTTGATGATGAAGTAGGATAGGATGAAGAAACAGATGCATAAATTCATTGTGTGGGTGATACCTCCCCATCCCCTCATCTAACTCAGTCTACATATGAGGAGTCTCTTATGGACAGTCAGTTCAATGAATTGAGTAAAGGGGAAAAATCGAATGAAAACCAAAATAAATAGAACTTAAGGTCAAAAAAGAAGGATGGGAATCCTAGTACATCATATCAGCCCAGCAAAACATAAAATTTTGTTAAGGATGTGGTTTCTAGCAGCAAAGAAAAAGAGGAACAAAACCCTCAAAAAGTGATTAAGACCCATGTTCCTGAAATTAAGGAGATTCTGAAATCTCCCTCTTCTTTTAGATTTTAGAATGAAATTCAAAAGATAAAAATTCCAGAACCACTTTTAGAATTCATTAAAAATGAAGAGTTCAAAAGTATCTTTCCAAGATGCTGCAACCCGAATCTTCCTCCAATTCCACAAACTTAGTAAACCTACAAGATGAAAAACCAACAGTCATATTGGGACCTTTGGTAGAAGATAGGGATGAATCTTCTCCTCCATTTTAAACATCATTGAATATTCATGATAAATTTTTGCACAACTGCTTGATGGACTTAGGTGCATATCATAACCTTATGCCTAAAAATGTCATGGTTGAGCTTGGTCTGGAAATCACTAAAAACTATCATGACCTATATTCATTTGACTCCAGAAAAGTGAAATGCCTTGGAGTGATCAAATACCTAGTTGTTACCTTGTTTCAATTTCCCATGAAGAGTGTGGTCATGGATATTGTGGTGGATAATGTCCCCCCTAAGTTTGGGATGTTATTGTCAAGATCTTGGATCAAGAGACTAGGGGGTAATGTGTAGATGGACCTTTCATATGCCACTATTCTTGTATTTGGTGGAGAGCACAGAAGGATTTATAGGGAAGCACAACTAGCTTACATCATCAGTTATAAAGATGATCCTACAAACCACCCCATTTTTGCAGTTGACACTGATCTAGGATCTAGTATCTTACAACTCATTGATGCTCCTCAATCGCCTATTGAAATCAGAAAAAAAAACCTATTAAAACTTGTGAGACACCTCCTCAAAATACCCCAGTTTGGAAGATGTTTTTTTATGGGTCCTCTTCTAATAAAGTGTTGGTGTTGGAGTGGTTTTTATCTCCCCAACTCAAGAAATCATATATTTGTCTTATAAACTGGAATTTGAAACTACAGATAATGTAGTAGAGTATGAGGCTCTTGTCTTGGGTTTGAGGGTTTCTTAAGATATGAAGATTGGGGAGTTAGAGTGTTTGAGGATGTTGAACTAATTGTGTGTCGGGTTAAAAATCAGTATCAAGCAAAACACCCCAAGTTAAGGACTTACAGAAATGAGTTTTGGGATCTTATTGATAATTTTTTCTTATCTTTTAACATCTCTTTTGTTCCAAGAGAATAAAATGCTATGGCAGATTCTTTGGTTGTTTCTGCAAGTAACTTTAAAATCCCTTTGCCCCCAAGCTCAAATATGATGTGGAATTAAAGTATAGACCATCTATACCTGACAATGTCAAACATTGGAAGGTCTTTGAGGATGATCTTGAGATTAAGATATTTTTGGAAACAATGGAATGTTTTTTTGCTCTTCACATTGATCAAGATCACGATGATACAAAAATCCCTCATGCTGAGATTTTCCTCAATAAAATTGTAGACCACAAGATTGTCCAACTTCCTAGCAACCATATTCCAAAGGGATTTTCCCCCTTGGAGAGATTATTTGATAGAAATGATGTTGTTGTGAAGGCTAAAGGTTCAAATGAAGAAGTTGATGTGAAAGAATGCAACTTAGGTACAGAGGAAAATCCCAAATATGTCAAATTGTCTAGCGGTTTATCAAAGGAGCAAAGGGTTGAGTATGTGAAGTTGTTAAAGGAGTTTGATGATGTATTTGCTTGGAAATATGAAGATCTACAAACTTATGATACAAGCATCATTGAACATAAAATCCCTTTGAAAGATGATACCAAGCCATTTAGGAAGAAACTTAGAGAGATAAATCCCATGTTGTTGCCTATTATGGAAAAGGAAGTCAATAAATTACTTGATGCTAAGATCATCATACCTTTAAGGTACTATGAGTGGGTGGCCAACCTATTCCATGTGAGGAAAAATAATGGTGAAATCAGACTTTGTGTTGATTTCAGAAATCTTAACAGAAGTTCCAAGAAAGACAACTATCCCTTGCCTAAGATGGAACATATTTTATAGAGGGTAACTGGTTCAGCAAGGATGTCTATGATTGATGGATTCTCAGACTACAATAAGATCTTTATCCTACCTGAAGATAGAGAGAAGACAACTTTCACTACTCCTTGGGGCACATTCATGTATGCTGAAATTCCCTTTGGTCTAAGGAATGCAGGAGCAACCTTTCAACGAGCAATGGATATTTCCTTCATTGGGGAGAAGGACAAATTTGTGGTCATCTATCTAGATGAAATTACAGTGTTCTCAAGATTTGATAAGGAACATTATCATCATTTGAAGAAAGTTTTCTTGAAGTGTAGAAAGTTTGGGTTGTCTTTCAATCCTAAGAAATATTTGTTTGCTATGAAAGAAGGCAAGTTGTTGGGACACATTATATAAGCAGAAGGGGTAAGGATTGATCCAAGTAGAGTAGAGGCCTTCCAGACTTTGTCTCTTCCTAGATCCAAGAAGGAGATCTAGTCTTTCTTGGGTAAAATAATTTTTTTAAGAAGATTCATCTCTAACTTTGTCAAATTGGTTAAGTATATCACATCTATGCTTAGAAAGGGAAATAGGTGAAATGGACTGCTGAAGCTCAGAATTCTTTTGACCAAATCAAACAAGCATTGATTGAATCACATGTGCTCATCAGCCCTGATTATTCAAAAGAATTTATGATATTTTCTTTTGCCTCACATGACACATTGGTTGTTTTCCTTCTTTAGAAAAACACAGAGGGGATGGAGCAGCCTATTTCCTTTTTTAGCAGAGCATTAAAGGATGCAGAGATGAGGTATGATATTATGGAAAAGAAGGCTTATGCTTTGGTTAAATCCTTTAAATCCTTCAGGGTATATATTCTACATTCCAATATTATTGCATATGTCCCATCAGACTTCGTGAAGGAAATATTTATCCATCCTGATATAGATGGAAAGAGGAGAAAATGGATTGCCAAAATTCTGGAGTTTGACCTTGAAATCAAGCCTACTAAGTTGGTGAAACGGAAAGGTTTAGCTAGATTGTTGGCTGAATCAAATTGAAAATCATTGGGGGTTAATTTCATGAACCTAAACTTTGAAAATAAGAAAATTGATATCTTTGTCAAAAGCCCACATATCAATCCCAACTTGGCAGAATGCACTTGGTACAAAGACATTATTTATTTTCTGCAAAAGTTGCAGCCTCTTGATGGTTTGGAGAAGAACAAGGTGAGAGATTTGAAACTAAAATCAATCAGATATTGTCTTATTGATCACATATTGTATTGGAAAGATCCTCTAGGGGTTCTCTTGATATGTCTAGATCCACAAGAGGCTCAAAAAGACATGACTGATTTTCATGACAGCTTGTGTGGGGGTCATCACTTTTGGAGATCCACAACATATAAGATCCTCAGAGCTGGGTATTTTTGGCCTAGACTTTTTACTGATGTTTTTGCAAATATTAGGGCATGTGATAAATGTCAACAGTTTTCAGGAAATCAACAACTGAAATATTTTCCTCTGAAGCTTGTGGTGGTTTTTTGTCCTTTCCAATAGTGGGGACTTGACTTCATTGGGGAAATTCATCTGACATCAAGTGGTCAACATCGGTGGATTTTGAATGCAAATGATTATTTCACCAACTAGATAGAAGCCATTCCTACAAGGAGTTCTTCACATAAGGTAATCATTGGTTTTCTTGAAGATATTATGTCAAGGTTTGGTTTCCCAAGCAAGATTGTTACTGATAATGTTTCATCTTTCAAAGTTGAACCATTGGTGAAATTTTATGAGAAATATGTGATTTAAATAGTTCATTCTACCCCTTATTACCCCCAAGGGAATGGTTTAGCATAATCCTCTAACAAGAGCCTTGCAAATATCATCAAGAAGTTATTGGAGGACAACAAGAAAGCATGGGACTGAAAGCTGAAATTTATCTTATGGGATGATAGAGTCACTACAAAGAGATTACTTGGTATTTCCCCTTTTCAACTTGTTTGTGGGATTGAAGCTATTTTTCCTACTCAGCTTGCCTTTCCTGTGGAAAATTTCCTTCGGATAAAAAAGGAGAACCAAATGATATGGTCAGAAGGATGCATCAACTAGTAGAAGTACAACAAACAAGGGAGCAACTCTTTGATAAAGCACAGAGCTATCAGTAGAAGATCAAGAAATATTTTGATAAGAAGGTAAAAAAAGAAGATTTCCATATGGGAGATTTGGTTCTCAAGTGGGATGCACCCAAGCAAGTCAAAGGAAAACATGGTAAATTCAAATCCTTGTGGATTGGTCCTTTCAAGATTTCTGAAGTTTTTCAAAATAATACTTATAAACTGCAGAACTTCGAAGACACTAAAGTTTTTGGTGGCCTTGTTAATGGGAACTTTCTGAAGAATTATTTTTCTTAAGCCATGAGTGGTTGGCCCCTCCATTATAAATATCATTTTTGTTTTTCTTTCTATTGAATAAATGACCCCATAGCCCTAGGATAAGACACTGAAGTTGCTTGTTCTTGGCAGCCCACAGGGAGCATGTCATTCCCTATGGAGCCAAATGTTATCAAATGGAATTGATTGGGTGAATTCATCCTTAGGTTTTTTATTTTTTATCCTTAGTGTTATTTAGTTTTTACTTTTTTCCTCTTCCTTATAGTCTTTAAGGTTTTAGCACAAATAAAGTTAGTGTTAATGTTGGCCCAAACCCTTGGTTTATATTTTCATATTTATGACAAGGTTAGACAAGCCATCCTCCTTATGCCTCCACCAGCACCTTGACATGTCACCACTTCCAAAATGTAGTAAAACCCCTCCACTTTTTCCCTATATCTGTTAGAAGGTCAAATAAGGTTCTCTTTGTATGCTGCCATCTCATCAGACATTTCGCAGTGCACGTCAAGTACACTTTGCTCTCATCGCCATAATTGCACTTATCATGCTTTTTCAGTCGATCTCCTTGTTTTTAGCACTCATATTTTTAAGGAAATAATCTGGGATTTCATCATTTAAATATTTTCTAAGTGTTTTTCCAAGATTTCAAATTGCTCCTAGTTTGGCGCTACAAAAACTGTCATTTTCCGACAAGCGCTACGGAAATTATTGCAAACTTGCTAGGGAAAGTCAGTTGGAGGTTATACCAGCTGCAGGTGGATTCACCCAAGCTCAAGCATATCGATTTTCAATCCTCATCCTCCAGGTAATCCACAAGAATTTTAAGCTATGTTGAAGGACAATAAAGGTTGTTTTCTATCATTTCTTCTTCTAGGCATTGCGAACTGATGGTCCACACTGCCAACTCTCCCTCTTACCTATGAATTTTTACAATTCTCAGCTAGTTGTAGAGCTCTCAACCTCTTTTACTAAATATTAAGAAAACCTAGCAAACAAGACACCTTGCCTATCCCTTATTTTTCTTTTGTTGCTTATGCTATGAATTCTCCTGTGAATCCCTTATTTTGGCACTACAAACCTTGTGCAACAACTCAACACTATTATTCACCTACCTTAGAAATTGTATCAGCTGGTTATCATCAATATTTCCTTTCTTATTCAAGTCTATCTACTTTGGAAATTAAAAAAAAAGGTCTTTTGATAATAAACTTAAATGAGTTTTGCAAAATAATGGTGAAGTGTTAAACAAAATATTTTTGCAAAATCTTTCTCCTCGTATCTCCATTTTCCTGTATGGTCTTCTTCCATTTTCTGACTATCATCTGCCCGTTCATAAGGTTAGAGGTCAAATAGGATGAAAGAATCTAAATCCTTAGATAGAACTAGCCTTTGAAAGAGATTATCCATCAACCTTAAACCCTCTGTTTTCTTGTTTTGCCTCTCGCATCACTCAAATTATTGGTTTAGTTTTCTTCCTATAATATCAATGGATACTCCACAGCATAAGAAGGCTCACAAGGGTGGGGGCATAGTGAGGAATGAACCCTATAACATGTAAATGTTTTTTGTTGAACCTCTGATCAGAGAGGTCTTCCAAAGAGTGGGATGTTTCAATTTCTGTCAGAAGATGCAGAGGGGGCACCCTGAAGTAGCTAGAGAATTTTCCTTGAATTTTGATGGAACCAAAACTAAGGTGGGGACTCTTGAAATTGAGGTATCTGAAACAACCATAGAAACAACTAATGAGATACCAAATACTGGTGAAAGATGGTTTAAGTCCATGAATATAAATGCAACCTTCTTTAAAGAATTCCTTAAACTAGAATGTGAGGGAGATAACCTATCAAAGGGAGTGCCTAGGAGCCACATGGTTGAAGGATTTGATAAGATGCTATGGGTGATCCAAAGATATTTCACCTGTGATGGCGTGTTCAATATGATTTATCAGTACCACATTATACTTTTGTTGCACTTCACAGGAAAATACCTCATTAATCTTCCTTTCTATTCAATGTTTAGAAGCATTGGAAAAATGGTTGGCAGGGTCCAAGCTAAGTCCAAGGCAATTGATACAAGTGTTTTTCACTCAGGGCTGAGTAAAATGCTTCTAATGGAGGAGTTGAAGAAAAAAAACATCGACTGGGAGCAGTTCATTGCCTCTGCACATTTGCAATTGGATGTTGTTCCTACCCCACAATACAAAGTATAGAGTCCTCTTCAGGCTGATGTTACACATTATTTTGGTCACCCCAATGATCCTTTGATAAACATGTGTTCATGTTCCCAAAAAGAGTCTTTTTCCATGAGGGTGGTGACTGGCTTTCTCTTCTCAAAAACCCTATGAAGAAAGGTTGTCGTAGGCTACACTATACACAAGGTGTGACAATGCCTAATTGTCACCCCCTTCCCTAAAGCTAGATTGTGACGTCTCCACGGGCTGCTCTATATCTAGGGTGTGACGATGTCAAAAGCTAAGGAAAAGTCAAAACTTCACGAAAGTTCTAGAAGGGGATCTTCTAGAAGATGAGGTGGTGTCTAAATGGTTTGGATCTTACTCGCTTCTCTGATTTGGGGGGATCATCCTAATCTTTTCAACCATCTCTCTTTCCCCTATATAAATAGGGATATCTCATGGAAAAGGCCGAGGTGAAACTAAGGTTAAGGTTAATTAAGGTGGAATAGGCTAAGAATTTGATGAGGAATTCTACTTCAGTTCATACTTGAGGGCTTCATTTCAGTTCATCAACTCATTGTGGATCTTCTTCATTCAATCTTGGAGAAAGTGTGTGTGTTGGAGTAAAGGGCCATCGAAAGGGGACCTTGCGACATCAAGGCTTTGGTTGTAATCTCCACTTTCATTTCAATATAATGCAGTGATATGTTTCTTTCCCATAAAACTTGATTTGTTTTATTGTCTGATTCCTTGATCACATACATGGTTCTCATTGAGTTTATTATATTGCTTTCACTTTGGTTGGATTGTGTTCCCTTGCAGATTCAATATCACAGGAGCGTTAGAGTGGAGCTAGGATGACAATGGAAAGAGGAAGCGATATTTAAACGATATGTTGCTTATATTTTGTTAATTAGTGAACTCAATAGTTAGAGCTTAGGGAAAGCGTCATATTTTGTTCTGTTTTGTTCTAGATCTAGGTGGATCTAGGGAGATCAGTTCATGATCGCATTTACCAATTAATCCCATAAAAAAATTGGAAACCATGCCGATTTACCCTCACTCAGCCGGGGGGCATGGATACATTATTGTAGCTGTGGATTATTTCACTAAATGGGCCGAGGTGATGCCTACATTTGATAACACCGGGAAAACTGCAGCATTGTACATATTCAATCATATCATTACTATATTTGGTTTCCCCCAAGCTATTGTTATTGATCACGGTAGTCATTTTAGAAATTTCATGATGTCTGAACTTATTGACAAGTTGGGTCTTCGCCATTAAAACTCAACCCCCTATTATCCATAGGCCAATGGCCAGGTTGAAGCAATCAACAAGGTTCTCATTACTATGCTTCGACGGATGATAGGATTTCATAAGACGAATTGGCACACTATGTTGTTCTGAACATTATGGGCCTATAGGACATCCGTTAAGTCTTCCATGGGATTCACACCTTTCCAGCTAGTCTATGGTATCGAAGCAATTTTGTTGATTGAATGTGAGATACCATCTTTGAAACTAGACGTTGAACTTCTCCCTAACACCTCTATTGAAGTGGAACATCTTTTGTATTTGATGCAATTAGATGAAACTCGTTGTGATGCTACCTTAGTCATTGAAACTCAAAAGAAACGTGTTAAATCCCAATACGACAAGCATGTCAAGCCACGTATTTTTTCTGAAGGTGATCTAGTACTTTGTTACGAGAAAGATCGTGATTTTCTAGGGGCCGGTAAATTCGAGCCCATGTGGCGAGGGCCTTATATTTTCAAACGAGTGTTGGAGAAGGGAGCTTATGAGTTGGTTGATTATGATGGAATCCCTTTGAGTGAACCCAAAAATGGGCTTTACTTGAAGAAGTACTATGCTTAAGTCATTTTTGCATGAGTGCTTGTATTTTAGTGTATAATATTCTTGTGTGCTTTTTCATTGTTTGGTTTCGACCTTTAGCTGTTTACCTTGGGTTGTGCTTGGTTTTTAGATGTCAATGTCTTCACTACACTACCTTGGCTTTGCTGATGGCGCTAGTCGCAGTACTTAGAACTTAGCATATGTTGCTTGGGCAATCTATGCACCTACGGATGAATTGATTAGTCTACATGGTGTTTTCCTTGGTCGTACAACTAACAATATCATGGAATATAGTGTTGTCATCGAATTATTGAACGATGTTGTTTCACTTGGAATCTGTCACCTTATTGTACGACTAGATTCACAATTAGTAGTCTTACAGTTGAGTAATGTTTACTCCATTCGAAGGGTATATTTACAAATTCGCCTCTTGGAACGTCATTTTGATTACATTGAATACCAACACATTCCTAGATGTCTAAATACACTAACAGTTACTCTGGACAACTATGTGTTAGACAAACATTTGAGACATTTATAAAATCCAATCACACTTTGTATATACAACAAGTAATCTGGTAGAAGCCTCATATATATAACAATAGAAGTTTTACAAAAAGTGTTTTTGTCCGAAGACCAAAATATCAAAAATGTGAAGCACATGGCTTCATATACAATAGAGCATCAAGGATGTTTCTCACTATAACATGTGACTGTCCGTGCTACTCTACGGAGCAGTCGACCAATGGAAGCAGATACGACCACTGTGTGGCATTGATAATGCCTCGAGATATCATCAATGGAGGCATCTAGGATGTTCATCGTGAGCCCCTCTAGATTCTTCTCTAGGATCTCGTAGTCAGCAACAACTACTCCTGCTACGTCAGATCTCTCCCCTCGCCTCTGAATGGGGTATGAACTGGGAGGACAATAAGTTCCCACATATGCATCATCAAAGAGCATTTGATTAGTCATTGGATAAAGAACACACACACACACACACACACACACACACACACACACACACACACACACACACACACACACACATATATATATATATTAAAAATCATAAAAACATCATAAAAACAAAATGTCCTTCTTACCTATGTCCCCCCATTGGTAACTCTTAGAAGAGCTAAGTTTGGATCTCCTCGGAAGTATAATCCGACATATGTGTAGTAATCGACCATGATCCTCTGAGTTCTCAACCAATCGAAGAAGACATCGTTATATCTAACGAGGGGACCAACTGCATGTCGTGCCATGAGGTCGACCCACTTCTTCATTCTTGGATCCTGTGGGGTAGGTATACCCCACTCTACCTGTAAACGCAAAACTGGGACCCTCTCTAAGACTAAGGATACCAAAATCGACCTGTATCCAAACTATTTCAGATCACCACTTCTGCACTTGGTCAATTGTTTTTTCATACTCTTGAGAACCCCTTCACACCAGTTGAAAACTCAGGGCTCCATGCACTCCAATGCATACTAAAAATAGCTCTGAAGAGCCATATGGGGAGTTTCACTCCCTGTCATGTGTGTGATGTTATAGAAGATAGTCTGTAGAGGCAATTCTCAGACATCTCTTATAGCAACTTTACTGCTATGCTTCTGAGTACCTGGCACACAATGTGCACTAATATAGTGGTTCATAGGCTCGTCGCCTCCCCTGCTACCTGTAAATGTTACTCGGGACCCATGGTGAGATAACCCGGTCAAGAATTAGATATCCTCGATATCTATCGTAAGAATGTGAGCACCCACACGAAACACATGCTCTTTCACATCCCACATGTGAACTAGGTACTCAAGTAATCTCAGTTGGGCCCTCATACCCTAGATTTTGAATAATTTCAATAATCCACACTACTGAAGAGCCATTACCATTCCTGGGTCATTCCCAGCAAAGTAGTCTTCCTCCTCGTGCTCTCTCTCACGTCATTCCAACATTTTTACCGTGAAAACCCTACAATGGAACATTAAAGAGAGATTAGCATCTTTATCTTCTTCCCTGGAAACTTTTTATTGGAAAATGCATCTCAAAATTTTTTTTGAACTGCGCACGTCGCAGGCCTGGGCATCCGTACAGTGCAGATTCATCGCAGGTTGGATATAGGGTTGCTTGTGATGATCTTAGATCATCATAGGGCACGATATAGGGCACCTGCGACGACCTCCGTGCATAGGTACCCTAAAAAACTTAACTCAAAAAGTCATCTTAAACCAATAAAAAGCAAATGTTGATCCATGAAAACTTGAAAGAGATGAAAATTACTTGTTTTGTGGAGACCATTCATCGAATGATCAGTTGTGCCCTTCGCAATCCGCAGTGGAAGATCGAGTAAAATAGGGGGTTTTAGAGCAAGGTTTGGGTGAAATGACAAATGGAATAGTGAAATGAAGTTTTTACCCATTTTTATTGATTTTTTCACTTTTTCATTTATATTTTATATCATTTTATATATTTTACCTAAGCCCTAAAGTCCTAACGACCTTGCAAGTGTTTGATTTTTTGTAGATGAAAAGTCTAGGAGTGAAACATTGGAACAAGGATTCATTTTTTGGTATGTTTTTATACATTTGTCACATGTACATATCCTTTTAGGGTTTTTCAGGAAAACTCTGAGCTTAGTTTTTGTTCTTTCTCGTGCTCGTAAATCAATGAGAATGTAACGAAGTATACTTTTTATCTCTTTTTTAGACTCATAATGGTGACACAAAAAACCAAATCTATGGAGTATCCTTTAGGCTCTTTTCACGCTTCATAAAAATGAAAAGATTGTTGAGTGACCTTGTTCTTTTCACGCTCGTAAAAGTATTTGAAGAAAACATCTGATGAGTGGTAGGTTGTCATTTTTTCGGTCTCGCCGGATTAATTTACAAAAAAAGGACCTGATGGAGTTCCCTTTAAGTGTTTTTCAGACTCTCTAAACATGAAAAACCCTTGAGTTTTCTTTCTTTGGACTCATTAAAAAAAAATCGAAAGACCCATATTGGACCGAACCACTCCTTCCTAGGGTTCGTTAAACGTACTTCGAGGGACTCATCCGAAGGATGAGCTTATATCAACAAGCATATGTTATCCTCCTCAAGCTTGCATAAAAATAAAGAGGTACTCGCCAGAAATGGTGAGGGAAAATTGGGAAAGAAATGTGTCTCTGTATTTGTGTTAATGGTAATAATAGTCTCTCTTGAACATGACGCCCTCTTCATCATTGTGTTCAGGTTGGGAAATCCATTTGTCTCTCGTTTGACCGTTCTCATGTCCATATGTCGGGTCCTCCTTGAGTCAATGGTGCCAATATTGTTTTCATGTCATTCATATGTTCAAGAGAATTCCAACCGAAATAAGTCTTCTATCAAGTCGACCATCTACAGTTATAAATTCTCTACCATGTCGGCCTTCCTTGTGTCAGTTTCGAATCACCTCATACTCTGATCTACTTCAAATATGTTACTTATTTCGTGTCACTGATGGGGGATACATTAAGGCCCTCCTGTGATGAGTCTTTTCCTATCGACTTCATCTCATTATCTAGGAACAAGGCTTAGAAATTATTTAGTACCTTAGAGCCTGCATGCCTCCATGGCAGGTCTCTTCACTTCCAACAGTGGGTTCACATCATTGACCTCTAATTGGGAGATTCCATCGAGTGTTTGAATTCACCTCATGTATTCACATTCGTTGGATTGTACTAGGGTACCTTGGGAGTCATTAACATCAATGGTGTTTTCCCTCGCACTTGTTAACAGTTCTCATCATTGACCGGTAATCAAGTGGTTTCTACCATGTTTGACTTCAACACATGTAATCACATGGTTAGATTTGTACTTAGGGATGGTGGAAATGAAGACCCTGGATCACACCTTTTTGGTCCAGGTTGCGACGGAGTATTTATGATTGGTATTGACACATAGATCCACTTTGTATGTCTCGTGGCTATGTCTGAATTTGAGTCATTGTTAAAAGCGTAGATCCACAGTGTATTCCTAGTGGCTATGCCAATTCATAATGACATGGATCCATAGTGTATATTTAGTGGCCATGACTCACTTGACATTTTGTAATCTGAGTATGGGAATGCCTACCTCGGACAATGGTATATAATTATGCTGATTCTTGACTGTTTGCAGGTTCTCGATTGGTGCGCTCTTTGTTTTCAACACACACATTCTACAAATTATTTTGGTTGTCACGAGTTCCAACTTCATACTTTGGGAGGCATTGTGTTACAAATTATTTTGGTCACCCCGGTGATCCTTTGACAAACATGTGTTCATGTTCCCAAAAAGAGTCTTTTTCCATGAGGGAGGTGACTGGCTTTCTCTTCTCAAAAACCCTATGAAGAAAGTTCGTCAGAGGCTGCACTATACACAGGGTGTGATGATGCCTGATCGTCGCCCCCTACTCTAAAGCTAGACTGTGACATCTCCACAGGTTTCTCTATAGCTAGGGTGCAACAATGTCAAAAGCTAAGGAAAAGTAAAAAATTCATGCAAGTTATAGAAGGGGATTTTCTAGAAGATGAGGTGGCGTCCAAATGGTTTGGATCTTACTCGCTTCTCTGATTTGGGGGGATCATACTAATCTCTTCAACCATATCTATTTCCCTTATATAAAGAGGGATCTCTCATGGAAAAGGCTAAGGTGAAACTAAGATTAAGGTTAATTAAGGTAGAATAGGCTAAGAATTGGATGAGGAATTCTACTTCAGTTCGTACTTGAGGGCTTCATTTCAGTTCATCAAGTCATTGTGGATATTCTTCATTCAAGATTGGAGAAAGTGTGTGTGTTGGAGCAAAGGGCCATTGAAAGGGGACCTTGCGACATCAAGGCTTTGGTTGTAATCTCCACTTTCATTTCAATATAATGCACTGATATGTTTCTTTCCCATAAAACTTGCTTTGTTTTATTGTATGATTCCTTGATCACATATATAGGTTCTTGTTGAGTTTATTATATTTCTTTCACTTTGGTTGGCTTGTGTTCCCTTGCAGATTCAATATCACAGGAGCGCTAGAGTGGAGCTAGGATAACAATGGCAAGAGGAAGCGATATTTAAATGGTATGTTGCTTATCTTTTGTTAAGTAATGAACTCAATAGTTAAAGCTTAGGGAAAGCATCATATTCTGTTATTTTTTCTTCTAGATATAGGTGGATCTAGGGAGATCAGTTCATGTTCACATTTATCGATTAATCCCATAACAACTAACAACATTGTTCACACAGAGACAAGTAGGAAGAGGAAGAGAAAAGACATTGCTAAAAATGAAGAGGCTCCTAATGAACAAGAAGGAGAAGGAATATTTTATCACTCTCCACAAAGGGAAGTTTCACCCCAACCAACTCTAGAATTAGCAGAAATTCCATCAGTCAGAGCCACAGGAACAAAGGGAAGGAGGTTACTTTTCTCATCACCATATGTTGCAGTTGAAACTAGAGTTAGGAGGCCTTTCACCGGGTCATCAGCAAAGAAAGAAAGTATTGAAAAAGAGAATGTAGTGGAAGCTCCCATCAAGAGAAAAGGTAAAATCGTGTCTATTGAAAAACACATTGAGGTGATACACATAACCACCCTTCTAGAGAACACTACTTTTAAAATTTTGATCAGACAGCTTAGAGAAGCCATAGCTGAAATTGCTAAATTGAAAAGGGAAGAGTTAGTTGGAAAGAAGAAGTTAAGAGACCTCATGGATATGTATCGTGAGAATATTGTACAGGCCAAGTTCATTGCTAAGATATTTAGACCTCTCCACGTGCATCTTAAAAGCCTATATAGATAGAATTTAGCCTACCAAGGTCAGATCAGGGGGTTAAAGATGGAGTTGCAGCCTTTCAAGGAAGAGTTAGCCAAATAAATTTGAATGTATTGGCCCAAGATACCACCAGAAGGAGTACCAGACTCAGGAAATGAAATGAAATGTCTTAAAGAATCTCAGTTTTGGAAGTTCTTATCCTTTTATTTTTGAATATTTTGGGTAAGTATAATGTCTATAATTGAGTTTTTTCACTCATACACCACATTATGAGGCTTCTACATGCATATCTAACTCTGGGGAAAGTTTTTGGGTGTTTTGGGCTCAAACTAGACTAATTGGGCAGCTACAGGACAGTTTGCAGTGTGTGGCGCTATGAACTGGTTCATACATCCAAACGATGCAAACTTCGATGTGAACTAGTTGATACAATCAACACTACAAGATTCGTTGCAAACTCCTATTTTGATGGTTTCAAGATGATCAATAATCACCATATGGCTAGGAGAGCATGGTACAACTATTTTAAGGTCAGTTTAAAGCTGGGGGATACCTGGAAACAAAAGGAATGTGCTCAAAGGACACCTCATTGTGCAAGATTAAGGTGTTATGATAGTTGCCAACATCAACCTTTTTTGTAGAAATTTGTTATTTCAAGTTTGTACAAGTGTTATTACCTTAGTTTAAGATGAAAGAATCATATGTTAGAGGATGAAGTCGCATTGTATGTTATTTTTCCCTATCTAGGCTATAAAATAAGCATTATAAGACATTTTGTAGGTTCGAATGGTTGATGTAAAAGACTCTTTTTGGTGATATTAATGTAATAGAGCCTACTCTGGTTTGATGTATCAAACTTGATGAAATTTTGTTTAATGGAAGTCATTTCTCTCTCTTGCCATCTTATCTCTCTCTCACTCTGAATTTTTACTGTCATTGAATGATTCAAATGATATTTTGTAGTTGTATTACAATGGATGTTTGATTGTGATGTTGTCATAACTTTCTCAAAGTTTTTTAGCTTGGATTTAATAAGCTCTTGTATCTTAAGATTTTCTCTCCTTTGTCTACTGGTAAAGCTTGATGTTAGTGGTAGACTCACTTCATTTTTATTACTAAGTCTTCCTTCTATCCACACTAATCCTCAAAACCCTAACCTTAGTTAAACAAGACCTCTTTTGCTGATGTGTTTCATCTAGAATTTCCTGTGTTTTGACATTGATGAACTGAGTTTTATCCATTTGACACCACATTTTAAGACTTATCTCATAAACCTATTGATGGGTACTAAGCTTGCACTTTCGCAGTCAAAGTGTAACTTTCAGTGCTAACACTGAGGACAATGCATAAATAAGGAGGAGGGAAATGTAATACCCCTAAGCTGAACCCCAATTGTAAATGTAAATACAAATGTACTTAAGTTGGTGAGATGTTGATATATTTTTGCATGCACCTTCCATGGTATAGTGCACACATGTATTGCACACTAAAATGATGAAGTGTGCACATTCCAGGATACTGCACGCAGTAAACTTAACTCCACGCGATTTTGAGGCCAAAGAAAATTTATGTATATGTTGTGTTATATTGGCTGGTGAGCTAGTTATTATAAGTTAGGAGAATTATGTGTTGAATTAGGTCGAAGATCCTAGATGCTAAAGGCCAATGAGCCTATTTTTCTATATGTCTTATCATTAGTATAATGCATCGCTACATGTAGACTGACCATGATAAAAGAGTATGGGGGAATAAACTCCAATAGTTAGGGAAAGGGGGGATAAAGTTTGGACGTAGTTCATTTTCCATCATTCACTCACTCATTCAGTTGTTATTCATACCTTCATGTGCCTATATCTGTACATGTACCTATACCCATACATGTACCTCTACCTGGTTAGCTTGGGAGTTGGACTGAAGAAGCAGGTTGTCAGGCCCGTGGGATATTAAAGAGGCAGGTTGTTAGTCCCATGAGAAATCCTCTACAGGTGAGAAAATTGATGAGAATTGATTTCCCAAAGGTACCAAACTGCAGCTACAGGGCTCTAAGACTTCTTGTTTAGCCTGTTGCTGAATCTCCGGAAAGGAAGTGGAGTAGTCGAAAGGTTGTTGAGCAGAGAAGGGGCACACTTCATGGGGTGGGATATGCATGTGGGGAATGAGGGACTGTAGGTTGTTAGTTCAAGTTGGCACCTGTTATGGAGTCTTTCCTATTGTCTGAGATACATCAGCCTGGTTAGGAATCCCTTTACCCGGGTGGATTTTAGTTCCAGCTTGGGGGTGACCCACTACTGAGAGTTTTGAGCAGTGTGGTCTAAGGCTAGGAGGAACGTGGAAGGTCTGTACACAATTGGTGATATTTTAACCAAGACAAGTGTCGTTTGTCTGTTAAATTACATGTTGCATTATTATGTATGAGTTTATTTTTATGGGTTTTTCCTGTGTGTGTTGCATGTGTATTATTATTATTATTTTGTATGAATCTGTGCATTTGCATAATGTATTTTTCTATTTTATGTTTTATATATAAATTTCTTCAATAGTTTATGTGTGTATATGTTTTAATTTTTCATACAACTTGAAAATTTTATGTGGCATAGCCCAGTTGGATGTTGGAGATGCTACAGTATGGTATCAAAGTTCCATTTTTCAGAGCTCCATTTTTCAACACTAGTATCAGATCTCTAGTTTAATTGAAATAAATAAGTATACCATAAGGATACCATACCAAATTAATAGAGGAAATATGTACCACATGTTTAATATGGTATCAAAGCTTCAGTTTTCAACACTGAGCCTGAATGGGTCGAGCAAGTTGAATTGAAGAAAAATTTCATAAAGAATTGATTTCAAAGTGGCCAAATTTCAAGTTACAGAGCATCCATGGTAAAAATTAGAAGCAATTGCATGGAATTGGGCAAAAGCCTCAATTTCTGTTGTTAAATTCATGGGAAAATTGAGAAATTTGGCCAAGTGGTGAGATATTCTTAATTTAATATATGTTTGTTAGGTAGCTAGAAATGTAGTTGGGGGGGAAGAGGGCTGATACTGATAATAGTGGATGCCATTCAATGTAAGGTGGACTATGTCCACTATAGTATTAAATAAGGCCCACTATGGTAGTTAGATATAATAAATGTAAGAGGACTTACTAGAAGGTTATACTTCTAGAAGGTTCCTTCTCTAGAATGTTCTTATGTGGTTAGTAGAACTATATAAATGGGTTCAAACAATGTAATGGGGCATGAAGATAAGTATTGTATTTGGAGTGGTAGCTCAATAGGAGGAATCCCCCTCGAAGGGGCAAGTGAACAGGAAAGGATCCCTTCCATAGCAGGATCCATTATATGGTGTTGCCCTACCTCAAGGGTTTTCTTATAATAAAAGTGTGGTTCTTCTATATTGTTCTATGAAACTTTATGGTGTTTTTGTATGCAAGTATTTGGTTCTTAACAAGTGGTATCAGAGCACTTTCCTTGGCAGGAAGTGTGGGCAAATATTTTTTTGCAGATTTATTTTTTCGAAAAAAAAAGAGAGTTGTGGCACTTTGGATGATATCTGTAGTTTTTGGTGCAAAATTTGTAAAACCTGGTTGTATATCTGATTTCCTCTCATAAAAACATCCAAGTTAAAAAAAAATCGTCTGAAACAGAGTCTAGAAAGTCAAGTTATTTGCATTTTAAAATCTGCAATTTTCAGTTTTTTGTTTTTTTCCGCGGACGACAACTTGTGTTTTCTTATTTTTGTAGCATCTGGGGCTGAATTTTTCAAAAAAAATTGCATATACGAGTTCCTCTCACAATTTCACCCAATTTATAAAAAAAAATCGTCCAATCAGACCTTTGGAAGTGAAGATATCATTGATTTAAAATCATCTATTTTGGGGGGTTTTCGTGAGGGTGACGGAACTACAGAGTTTATAAATTTTCACAGGGTGCTCAGATTATTACCAGACCAATTCCATTGGATAAATTATTTTAAGAGATTTCTTTTGGTATATTTTATGTGGTGTTTCCAATGGTTTTTTCCTCTCAAAACCTCAAAGAAATTCTACAGATGAATGAAGCATTCAAAGCCCAATTATATGACACATTGTATGACCTTGTAGACGGCCTCAATGATAGTTTTCATAGTATTCAAGATTCATTGGATAGCATGTAGGAGAGATTTCTTATGGCGGACATCAGGGATGAATATAATCAAGAAATATATGTTTGGTATGATTTTGAGGCCCATTGTGATGATTGGTATATGGATAGTTGTTATTTCTGGGATGACAACCACTTCCATTTTTTATTTAATGACTCTACTCCACCTTTTATAGAGAACATCAATGTGACACACCATGATCTAGTTATGATTACCATTTTCTAGTCTGCATATTCTACAATGGTATTGTTCCTTACAGATTCAGCTTTGACCCTTTCCCACTATGTGGATGGATATTCTTATTTGGATCCACATGATAGGTGTCTGTATTGGGAGCATCATTTTCAGTTAGTTATTGGGTGTCGATATCTTCCACGGGGAGTTCACATGAGCAGTTGGACATGGGACCCGGGTTTACAATGGCGGTTGGACTACTTCAACATGGTGGCTTTCCTTTCTACATGGGACCTTGGTTCTCCAGTCTTCTTCAACATTATGGTCCACAATTATCCATGGGACTCTAGTATATGGTTGTACATCAAGCATTGAGGGCAACACTTTCATAAGGGGGATGGAATGTTAGGTAGCTAGAGAGGTATTGGGGGGGTAGAGGGCCCATAGTGATAATAGTGGAGGCCATTCAATGTAAGGTGGACTAGGTCCACTATAGTATTAAATAAGGTCCACTATAGTAGTTAGATATAATAAATGTAAGAGGACTTACTAGAAGGTTATACTTATAGAAGGTTCCTCCTTTAGAATATTCTTAGGTGGTTAGTAGCAATATATAAAGGGGTTCAAGAAATGTAATGGGACATGAAGAGAAGTATTGTATTTGGAGCGGTATCTCAATAGGAGGAATCCCCCTCGAAGAGGCAAGTGAACAAAAGAGGATCCCTTCCATAATAGGATGTATTGTATGGTGTTGCCCTACATCAAGGGTTTTATTATAATAAATGTGTGGTCCTTATATATTGTTCTCTCAATCTTTGTGGTTTTTTTGTATCCAAGTATTTGGTTCTTAACATTGTTCTAGCAAATTCAGACCTAGAATTGGTCGAATTTGAAGTTACAGAGAAGCCAACAGATGGAGTGAGATAAGTTGATTAAAATTCTCAATTCGTGAATTGAGTTTGGGAAAAATTTGTTCCAAGAATGTCAACCAACAATTATTTGTTGTTGCAGAGGTTGAATTGGTGTTATCAGAGTAAAATTGAACAAATTTTGTAGTTGCGGAATGTCCATGGTGAAAATTGGGAAAACTTTGACAAAAGCCTCAATTTCTGTAGCGAAATTCACAAGGAATTGATGCATGAAAAATAGTGGTGCGCGCACTTAAATTTGGCGTTGCACGGTGCAGAGTGGTAATGCGTGAAAAACAATGGTGCGCGGGTGTGCGTACTTAAATTTAGCGTTGCACTGTGTAGAGTGGTAATGCACAGAAAATATTGGTGCGCGGGTGTGCGCACTTAAATTTTCTATTGTGCGGTACAGATTGGTAATACACAAAAAATAATGGTGCACGGGTGTGCACCCTTAAATTTGGTGCTATGTGGAGCAAAAAAAGGGAAGTGCGGAAAAATAATAGTGCGCGGATGTGCGCACTAAATTTAGCACTGCGCGATGCATATTGGGTGTGTGCACGCATAATATTGGCGCACGTGGTGTGCAGTATTGGTAGAGCACAGAGGAATTTTGTTGGTGCATGCACAATGTGGGTATGCAATGCATGCATGTTGAATATTCATGTCGCGCGACAGTTTAATTAATGGTGCACATGGAGTATTGGTGTGTGGAGGGAGCATACTATACTTTGGCATGGTGCAACACGTAGAGTGCAATGCACGTGGAATATTAGCATGTAGCGTAAAAATTGCACGCAACAGGTATTACTGCATGAACCAAAATTGTGCGTGATAGATATTGGCGCGTGACACAAAATAATGCGCTCCAGATATTGGCGCGACAGAGAAGTGATCCACATTGGTTATAAGTGCGTGGGGCATGCACTAAATTATGGTGTTGCTGTGTAGGCTAAATATGGGTGTACATTTTCAATTTGTGCACGTGAAGTTGTTTGGATGGTCTACAACAGTAGAAAACAAGTGAATTTCTGTGACAATTTATACTATTTCAAGGTCATCTTTTTGCAGATCGTTTTTGAGGCCCTAAACAACTTTTTTAGCAACTCAAAAACACTAAAAAAAGATTGTACAGAGTGTACCAAGGTACAATCTGTCTCTGTAGCTCAAGTGAAAGAGCTCGGAGAGAAATTTCTAATGGTGTAAATTGTTCATCAAACAAAGCTTTTATGAGGAAGTTATAGGGCAAATAGTGGAGGGTAAATTTTAAGACCCAACTAACTTTGAAGGGCCATAAATTTTTGATCCGGAATCAGATTCAGGCACAAGAGTAGTCTATGGAAATATATTGAACCATAGAAACAATTCATGGATCTGAATTAAAATTATGGGCATGTTAAAAATGTTTAATATGGCACAGAAGGTACCTGTAGCATTCCAAACTAAAAACACTAATTGGCCTACAACTTCAGCAGGTTGTAACTAGCAGCCTAGAACCCAGAAAAAGGTGAAACTTGGACAGACTGTCCAAAATATGTATATGAAGAAAATTAATTGAGCTCCTACTAAAAATCTAATGGAGTAGGTGCAAAAATTCATAATTGCAGCATAGATTTGTACCAATTTGAAGAGTGAACAGAAAAAAATTAATGGACAATTTTCAAATAACCATAACGTTTTGCTCAAGACTCAGAATTGAGCATGGAAGCAAGCGTCGGAAAGGTATTGGAAAGTAGAATATAATTTTTCGTCCAAAAAATTGATCTGGTGATCCCTATTATTTTCTTCATGAAATGAGAGCGGAGATATAACATAGAAGTATTCAGAGTTATTGCAATAGAGACAACAATATAGCAGAGATATATCGGAAATATAACAAGAGTCACATATATATAGTAATACACAATTTCTATAAATGAAATAAATGTACAAAGACTGTAAAAATACAGAATGAAAGACTTGCTAGAATGGTGGCAGCTTATCTCTGAGAAGATATGTGACGGCTACTCACATTCACAAGAAGATGATCATTAAAATGAATTTCTAAGGGCCCTTTTAACATAAGTAAAATCCAAAACCCTAACCCCGAAAGATGAAAATCCAAAAGGATTGCAACCCCCGATGGAGGTAGTTGATACGTCAACTTCCCGAGGGCATAACTTTTGCATACGATCTTCATTTGGGGCACTTGATACATTGTTAGAAAGATCTATCTAAGGAATACAACTTTTAATGTGTGATGTAGACTCTCCCCTTCTCTCCTAAGGGTTTCACAACCTCCCAGTCTAGGATCAATCAAGAACTGAGTCAGGTCGACTCTTCAGGCCTCTACCAGACCCCAAACCCATTTACACAGGTCCTTCCTCCAAAACGCATAGGTTGTATGATACCCATGGCCTTCTTATGAGAGTTGTACAAATCTCAACGTCGAGATGGCACTAGCTCCTCTCTGGATAAGCTCCTTCCTTCATGTGACCATGGTTGCGACCACCCGCTTGCTCAAAAAGCGCGTCGTGATTTTGCAAGTCGGGTATCTGCACGTAACTACGGGAGTGTTACAACCTCTGTCTCCCCAATAACTGAAATCGCAATGACCCATGACCTACGTTCCATATCTTCCCCTGATCGACAACTACGATCAAGTTGGCATTTTTTGTTTTGCGATTATGGGAGCGCCACTACTTTCGTTTTCTCGATAGTCGAAATTACGATGGCCTAGGATATACAGTCAAGATCTTCCCTTGATCGATGGTTGCGATCAAGTCGGCATTTTTCATTTCGCGACTATGGGAGTGCTACAACCTCTGTTCTCCCAATAGCTGAAATCGCGATGGTCTAGGATCTACGATCCAGATCTTCCCTCAATCGACAATTGCAATCAAGTTGAGATTTTGTGTTTCGCGACTATGGGAGTGGTACAACCTCCATTCTCCCGATAGTCGAAATCGTGATTGTCTGGGATCTACGGTCCAGATCTTCCCTCGATCGACAGCTGTGATCAAGTTGGCATTTCATGTTTCGCGACTATGGGAGTGTTACAACCTCCGTTCTCCCGATAGCCGAAATCGCGATGGTCTAGGATCTACAACCCAGATCTTCCCTTGATCCAATGGTCACGATGACTTCAGGACTTCGTGACTCGCGAAGTCGAAACACTTGTCACCTCAAATCTCATGTGCTGCGATCCAACAGCCTTGGTTTCTCCTCCTCTCGAGCTTCCGATCTTTCTATCTTAGAAAATTTCCAAGTGTTTGAAGGTTCAACCTTCACTCCTCCTACGAGTCTGAGTCTTGGACTTTGTTAACACTTACGAAAGAGTGTTATTCATCCTGAGCTTGGTCTTTGTGAAGACTTTGAAATCCCATGTACTCCTTCCGTTTCAGGGATTTTCAACAACTCAGATTCAAAGATTTCTCCAAGAGAATCTCCTCTTGCCATCCTGGGGTCCTCCTTTTTTGGTTCTCCAGCTTCTCGCAAAGCCTCTTCGGCACTCAATCAATTCCTAGATCTATCCAAACCTTGCACCAGACCTTTACGCAAGTTCAAATTCTCACGAGCGATTGTGCACACCTTGCACCAGTCTCTTTGCACTCCTTGCAAAGGGAAAATCCTCTGTGTTATCTCTTCTGAGCCTTGGAATCGTAATAGATCCCGCTAACGCACTCCTTGCATTCTGTGTGCACACCTTGCACTACTTCCACATGAGAGAAACAATTTAAGCTTATCCTAACATTCACAGTTCCATCTACTCATTTGAGATCCATTCATTCACATATTAAAACACAAAACATGGAGAATTTCAAACAACGTTCACCCCATACATTGGATCAATTTCTCCTGTGTTCTATTCAAGAGTGAAAAATGGTTACAACTGTAAATAAAAAACTAAAACTGTAAACTCAGAATTCTCCTATCAACTTGCAGCTCTACAACCACACATTCCTCTCTAATTTTTCTAATTGTTGATCCCTCATTCAGGCTTACAAAACTTATATATATCAGAGGGCTCTTAGGGTTCCCCTGGCTACTTGTCTACTCTACAACATTATCCTAACGAGTATACTGGATCAGTCGCACTCCAAAGCCATAATGGAATCTCCTGCTCTGCTCGTGATTATCCAAACATGCCTCAAAGGGTAATTCCGGATCTGGGTTCAAGCATGCCTTAAAAGATAAAATCCGACGCTGAGTTAAGGTGCATTTCAAAATGTATGCTGCAACTGCCAGCGTTGAACTCACATATAGGTTCCTTGGTGTTGATGGGTTTCACTCCACGCGGTTGACAAAGATGCTCCTGCATCATTCTCCCCTTGACAAAAATTCATGGACTCCTATCCATGAGCTTTTGCACTAACTTTCCCTGCTTCTAGATAGAAGCTTCATTTTCCAAACTGGAATCTTCTATTGGGTGTCCCTTTCATTTGACCAGATATTCAAAATAGGTCTTCCTCCTGGTCTTCATGCCAATCCTCTGATCAACAATTTTCTCCATCTGTGGTTTTTCTGCTATCGACATTTGTTTCTCCCACTGAATCTTCTCTTGATCTTTGGATCCTTCTGTGTCATCATTCATGTAAGGATACAGGTCTGAAACATTGAATATGGGTGATATTCCCACACCATCCAATAGCTCAATATCATAGGCGTTTGCATCAAACTTCCTCAAGATCTTACATGGTCCTATCTTTTTCATCTTTAACTTGTTATATGTTCCCCTAGGGAACCTATGTTTCTTGAGATGTGCCAGAACCTGATCTCCCACTTCAAATTGAAGTTCTCTGCAGTGTTGGTCTGCTCTATGTTTGTACTCTTGGTTGGAATTCTGCAATTGTCCTCTGATCTGGCTATGGAGCTCATGCATTTCTGTAGCAAAATCTTATGCTCCAGCACTCCTGATCTCACTTTGTTCCAAGTCTCTCAACTCAGATTACTCCCATGGGTTTCCTTCCATACATTATTTGGAATGGGCTCTTTCCAGTGCTCCTATTTGGTGAGTCATTGTATGCAAATTCTGCTTGCGACAAATTTTGATCCCATTGATTATGGTGTTCATTGACCAGACTCCTCAATAAATTCCCCAAACTTTTGTTTACCACCTCAGTCTGCCCATATGTTTGAGGGTGATAAGATGAGCTGAATGAAAAATCTGTCCCCAACTTCTTCCACAGTGTTCTCCAAAAGTGACCAACAAATTTTGTGTCTCTGTCTGAAAAAATTCTCCTGGGTAGGTCGTGAAGTCTTACAACTTCCTTGAAAAACAGATTTGCAACATGCGTTGCATCACTGGTCTTCTAGCATGGGATAAAGTGTGCCATCTTCAAAAATATATCCACCACCACAAATATGGAATCAAATCCTTTTTTTGTAATTGGCAGTCCCAACAAAAAAATCCATGCTTATTTCATCCCAAGGCCTCTATGGTATTGGAAATGGTTGATACAATCCAGTGTTCTGTGTTTTTCCTTTTGCATGTTGGCAGATTCTACATATGTTCACAAACTTTATCACCTCGGTTCTCATACCTAGCCAATAGTATGAACTGCTCAACTGTGCAAACATTTTATCATGGCCAAAATGTCCAACCAATCCTTCGCTATGCTTTTCCTTCAAAAGGTTATCCCTCATTGAGCATTTTGGTATGCACAATTGATTTCCCTTGAATAAAAATCCCTCTTGGATCATATATTCTGTCCACTAGATTTTTTCTCTCAGCACAGGGTTCATACATGATTCATATGCCTCTTTGAAGTCTGTATCATCACAATACATTTCCTTAAGGTGATCAAACCCCAAGATATTCACCTGAAATTCCTGCAGAATCAAACATCTCTTGCATAATGCATTGACAACCTTGTTAGCATTCCCAGCAATATGTTTTATGACAAAAGTAAAATTTTGCATAAAATCAACCCATTTTGTGTGCCTCTGATTCAACTTCTCTTGCCTGGTTATGAATTGTAAAGCCTGGTTATCACTATACAAGACAAATTCCTGTGGGACGAGGTAATGTCTCCACTTCTTCAAGGCTTGAATTATGGTGTAAAACTCCTTGTCATACGTGGAGCATTTTCTCTTGGTCTCGTTCATCTTCTCACTGAAATAGGAAACAGGTTTGTTATCCTGACTTAAAACTGCTCCTATTGCAACTCCACTTGCATCACATCTCACCTTAAATGTCTTTTCAAAATTTAGCAAGACCGGAATTGGTCATTCTGTTATTTTATCCTTTAGTATATTGAAGCTGCTCTTGACCTCCTCTGTCCATTTTAAAGACTCGTGCCACTTCTTCACTATATCCATCATTGGCACACAAATTCCACTGAAGTCTCTAATGAAATTCCTATAAAAACTTGTTAATCCATGAAAGCTCCTTACCTCAAACATGCTCCTTGGTGATGAACATTCTTTGATTGCTTTCACCTTCTCTAGATCCATCTTCAGTTCATTTGAAAAGATCACAAAACCCAAGTAAATGAGTTATGTCTTCATAAAAGAGGAATTCTTCATATTTATCAACAACTTCTCCTATTGTATCCTCCTCGTCACTAATGTCAGGTGCCTCAAATGCTCCTCTTTAGTCCTGCTAAAGACCAGTATATCATCCAGATACACAACCACAAACTCTCCAATGAAATCTTTCATTATTTCATTCATCAACCTCATAAAAGTACTTGGGGCATTTGTTAAGACAAAGGGAATAACAAGCCACTCATACAAACCTTCATTCGTCTTAAAGGTTGTTTTTCATTCATCACCTTCTCTCATCCCGATCTGGTGATATCTACTTTTCAAATCTATCTTAGAAAAAAAATTCTACACTTAAACAGTCCATTAAAACATCCATTCTTGGCAAAGGAAATCTATACCTAATTATGATCTTGTTAATGGATCTTGAGTATGTACACATTCTCCATCCTCCATTCTTCTTTGGACTCAACACAGTCGGTACTGCGCATGGACTCAAACTCTCTCTGACCAAACCATTATCTAGAAATTCCTGGACTTGGTTCTTCACTTCCTCATTCTCTCGAGGTGTCAATGTGTATGCTTCTTTGTTTGGTAGACTTGCTCCTGGTATCAAGTCAATATGGTGACCGATACTTCTGATGGGTGGTAATGAGTTAGGCAACTCATCCACCATTGTGTCAACAAAATTTTCCAGCAATTCATGAACTTCTTCAAGCAACTCATCCATCGATGTGCTTGCAAGCACAACTTTGGGTTTCCTCACCACAACGAACTGCATCTCCTATTATTCCTTGAATTCTTTCAGGAGTTCCTTCCCACTCATGAGAAGTATTCTTGTGTTGGCTTCCTCTTTTACCTTCTTCTCCTCTATTGGAAGCAACATGTGTGTTGTACCACTCTTCTCTAAGGTGTATGTATTATTCCTCCCATCATGAATGAAATTATTGTCATATTGCCATGGTCCCCCCAAAAAAATATGGAATACATCCATGGGAATTACATCATATAGGATTTCATCTCTATATCCTCCTATGTTAAAATTAACCAAGAATTATTTAGTAACTGTTACCTGGTGTCCTTTCTGCAACCATGAGACTTTGTATGGCCCTGGATGTGAAGTTGTCTCTAGGTCCTCCACCATCTATGTGGATACTAAGTTATCAGTGCTCCCACTGTCAATGATCACCCTACATACTCTGTCTTTAGTCTTGCAAGTTGTTCTAAAGAGACTGTTCCTCTGCACTAGCTTCTCAACTTTTGCCTATGGTTTTAAGAGAACCTTCCTCAACAACAAGGATCTTCCATCCTATGCTCCTTCCGCTTCAACATTTCCTCTCTGTGCTTATGAAATGTGAGCTTCACCTCCTCCTTCTTTCTTCTTCTCTAAACATTCACAAGACATATGCCCTGTCTTTCCACAGGCATAGCATCATACATCTCCTTCTCCTCTTCTTCCTTTTCCTCTGGAATAATTTCTTCCACCACCATGTCTTTCTCAGGAACCTCCTCCTCTTTCCGAGTGACATTGTGGTTTCTTAGTCTCATTCTTAGACTTATTTTTTCTATCATGGGTAAATCCCTTATCTTTGTTTGGGGCTAGGCTTTTACCTCTTCATCGTTGGCTTTGTTTTCTAGCCAACGTCTCCTCTGCCTTCAATGCAAACTGATAAGCATCCTCCATTGTCCTTACTGACATCATGTTGAGCTCATCCTAGATTTCATATCTCAGGCCATTTATGTACCTGGAAAATTTTTCTCCGTCTCTCTCTCTTTGTCCAGTTCTGATGTTCAGTCTGTAGAACTCCTCGGTGTACTCCTTAACTGTCATCCCTTTCTGTCTCAGGTTTTGCATCCTTCTGAACAAATTGATTTGATAATATTTGGGCATGAACTTAGCCTTTAGATTGGCTACCATTATGTCCCAACTCTTTATCTTTTGCCTGCCTTTGCTTCTTCTTTCAGCCTGCAGTTCATCCCACCACAGCACTGCATGTAATTTTAGCCTGGTGACAGCCTGTTTCACTCTTTTCTCTTCATCGACCTCTTCATAGTCGAAATTTCTATCCATAGATCTTATCCAATCCAGCATCTCTTCAGCATCCAGGTTGCCTTCATACATTGGGACCTCTATCTTGGATCTGCTTCCCAATCTCGCAACTGCTCTTAGAAAGTGATCTTCGACAACATCTTCTCCTATAGCTTCTTCGCTCTCTGCATCACTGACGTCTCCAGTGTCAAGTGCTCTCCTTTGCGTTTTCTCCATCATCTCTAACCTTGCAAAAAGTTCTCACATCTCCCTTTCTACAACTCGATTGGCTAAAGTTTTCTCCCCTCATCTCCTTGGCGGCACTATGTTGAATATCTATCAAACACAGAGTACAACTTCAAGTTCTATTTCTCCTTCGCCTGAAATATATAGAAGAAAATATATCTAATACCACTTCATGAAGACCATCCCCTTCTCTCCTACGGGTTGCACGACCTCCTAGTCTGGGATCGATCAAGAACTGAGTCAGGTCGACTCTTCGGGCCTCTGCTAGACCCCAAACCCACTTACACAGGTCCTTCCTCCAAAATGAGCAGGTCGTATGAGACCCGTGGAATTCTTTTTAGCGTTGTACAAATCTCAACGTCAAGCTGGCGCTTGCTCCTCTCTGTCTAAGCTTCTTCCTTCACGTGACCACGGCTGCGACCACCCGCTTTCTCAAAAAGTGCGTCATGATTTCTTGAGTTGGATATCTGCACGTGACTACGGGAGTGTTACAACCTCTGTCTCCCCAATAGCCAAAATTATGATGACCCGTGACTTACGGTTCAGATCTTCCCCTGATAGATGGCTATGATCAAGTCGGCGTTTTACGTTTCATGACTATGGGAGTGCCACTACCTTTGTTTTCCCAATAGACGAAATTGTGATGGCCTGGGATCTACAGTCCAGATATTCCCTTGATCGACGACTATAAACAAGTCGTCATTTCGCATTTTGCAACTATGGGAGTGTTACAACCTTCATTCCCCTGATAGCTTAAATTGCGATGGTCTGGGATCTATGTCCTAGATCTTCCCTTGATCGACGACTGCGATCAAGTTGGCATTTCGTGTTTCATGACTATGGGAGTGCTACAACCTCCATTCTCCTGATAACTGAAATAGCGATGGTGTGGGATATACGGTCCAGATCATCCCTCGATCAACGACTTCGATCAAGTCGACATTTCATGTTTCCCGACTATGGGAGTGCTACAACCTCCGTTCTCTCGATAGCCGAAATCATGATGGTCTGGGATCTATGACCCAGATCTTCCCTCTATCCAATGGTCATGATGACTTCGTGACTTCGCGACTTGTGAAGTTGAAAGAATTGTCACCTCAAATCTCCCGTGCTGCGATCCAACAGCCTCTGTTGCTCCTCCTCCCGAGCTTCCGATCTTTCTGTCTTAGAAAATTTTCAAGTGTTTGAAGGTTCAACCTTCACTCCTCCTATGAGTCTGAGTCTTGGACTTCGTTAACACTTACAAAAGAGTGTTATTCCTCCTGATCTTGGTCTTTTTGAAGACTTTGAAATCCTGTGCACTCCTTGCATTTCAGGGATTTTCGGCAACTCAAATTCAAATATTTCTCCAAGAGAATCTCCTCTCGCGCTCCTGTCATCCTCCTTTTCTAGTTTTTCGGCTTCTCACAAAGCCTCTTTGATACTCAGTTGATTCCCATATCTATGCACACCTTGAACCAAACCTTTACACAAGTTCAAATTCTCATAGACGATTGTGCACACCTTACACCAATCTCTTTGCACTCCTTGCAAAGGGAAAAGCCTCCATGTTATCTCTTCTAAGCTTTGGAATTGTCATAGATCTCACTAACGGACTCCTTGCGTTCTGTGTGCACACCTTGCACTACTTCCACAGAAGAGAAACAATTTAAGCTTATCCTAACATTCACGGTTCCATCTACTCATTTGAGATCCATTCATTCACATATTAAAACAAAAAACACGGAGAATTTCAAACAACGTTCACCCCATACATTGGATCAATTCCTCCTATGTTCTATTCAAGAGTGAAAAATGGTTACAACTGTAAATCAAAAACTAAAACTATAAACTCATAATTCTCCTATCAACTTGCATCTCTATAGCCACACATTCCTCTGTAATTTTTCTAACTGTTGATCCCTCATTTGGGCTTACAAAACTTCTATCTATCAGAGGGCTCTCAGGGTTCCCCCTGGTTACTTGTCTACTCTACAACCTTATCCTAACGACTATCTTGGATAAGTCACACTCCAAAGACATAATGGAAGCTCATGCTTCCCTCATGATTATCCAAACGTGCCTCAAAGGGTAATTTCGGCTCTGGGTTCAAGCATGCCTCAAAAGATAAAATTTGGCGTTGAGTTAAGGTGGATTTCAAAATGTCTGTTGCAACTGCCAGCGTTGAACTCCCGTATAAGTTCCTCGGTGTTGATGGGTTTCGCTCCACATGGTTGATAGTGATGCTCCTACATCAATGTGAGAAACATCGAAAGAACTTCCATGTTGCTCCCTGTTTTCCCAAAAAACGTCGTTTAGGGCCTCAAAACAACGTCGAAAGTTTGGAACTCGAAAAAATGTCAAAAACCTGCCAAGATAGAAAACTGTTTTTCGAGCCTGTGGAATAGGTGGGTGGCTCGATATCCACCTAGATAAATCCTCCCTCCTTAGGAAGCAATGTTTTCCATTGCGTTAAGTTCCTAGGGGGAGAGGGAAGCGTTTGTTGAATCTGAATCTTGGTGAGTTGCTTGCCTTGTTGGAGACATCGCGTTGCTCGGTTTGTGGAAGGTTGTCACGAACTTGCTGCTTGCAGGGTTGAATCTATTCAACCAATTGGGCTACCTGAGATGACTGTGTGCAGAAGGAATTTTTTTACTTTGTTGCAATATTGTTGACCTGCTTCTGTTGGATAGAAGGTGCTTGGGCCGAGGTTGTAGTGGTTGCACTATCCTTCTGTTCACCTTTTGAATAGATTATGAAGAAGCTGAATTTTGTAGTATGGGATACTACCTTGCGGCATTGTTTAGGTGGAACAATAGTCGGAACTACTTCTGGTATTTTGTAGAGATGACCCCCGAGAGAAACAATGACACTGGAGGGTCGAGACTCATAAATATCATGACGTTTCCACATATATGGTTGACCCAAGAGAACATCACAGACATCCAGTGGGGCAACATCACATAATACATCATCCTTGAAGGGTTGGATGTCATATGACAATCGACACTGTTGGCTGACACGAAGATCTCGTCCCTGGCGAAGCCACCCGATGTTGTATGGATGTGGGTGTGTTTTTTTTTATAATCCCAACTGTTTGACGACCTCTGCTAAGATGAGGTTATTCTGGCTTCTGTTTTTAACAATAAAATGCAGTGGGGTCCCCTTCACCCACATCTGTGAATGAAAAAGGAGCTCCCCCTCTTCAAGATCTGTTGGTTCTTTTGGTTGAATTGATGTGGTTACGACAATATAAATGGGGTATCTGTCGATGATCTGTCTTTTACCAGTATTTTCATAATCATATTCTGAATCAGGGTTCGGCTCCTTGTCTTTGATCTCAACCACCAATGGTTGTTTTGAGCAACATTCATCAGTGTTGTGCCAGGGGATTTTGTGGAAATCGCACCATTTTCCAGTGTCCTTCTTCGTCTTTCTGTGACCCTTCTTTTTCTGTGGCTTGGATTGGTTTTTAGGAGACTGTTTGTTAGGGTCATCTTTCTCATACTTTGGTTGTTTTGGATTTGTAAACCTAAACTCCCATTTTTCCTGGTGCTTAAATTTCTGCTCGATTTTAACAGCATATCGATAATCATAACCAAGTTATGAGATGTCCAGAAAATCCATTTCAGTTTGGATGTATCTGTGTAGAGCCCCACGGTATTTCAAAACCATATGTCACTCATAGTCTTTGATACCCAGCTTGGTGCACAAGGTATGGAAGGTATTGGTGAACTTCAGAACTTCTTGCCCCTTGTTATCACTGAAATTTCGTCCGCACAGGGCGACAAGAACTCAACATCATCAACACAGAAAAACAATCATCCATGGCACAAGGATTAACTCCACAGCACATCAAAAGGGCCAAAACTATACAAAGTTGGCTAAAA
>ML796792.1:602702-651080 GCA_009831015.1 Picea engelmannii | reverse complement strand
ATTTAATTTTTGTTTAATTCTTGTTGGTACCTTTATTGTTTTCTTTCTAACCTTTTGCATTACAGCTGTCATGACTAGAAGAGCCCAACTAGGCATGTAAGTGCTCCTTTTTTGCTCACCCATTGACGAAAAGAGCACGAACACCCCTCTCTTGCGATAGTGTGGTCCATCTCATGTATTGGTCCTCATAGTTGCCAAAGGGGTAATATTGTTCCTTTACTGCATCCACAAACAAATCCCAAGTGGGATCAACCCCATATATTCCAGACTCCTCTGTGGAAATTTTCTCCCAGTAAGTTTCCCACCAATGTTTGACATGGGGGAGAGCCTTAAGGAGCGCGAAGATGATCTTTTCTCTGTCGAAAAAATTGTGAATAGAGAAATAGCCTTCTAACAGATTTAACCATTTATCTAGGGCATCTGCATCTATCTTACCTTCAAATATAGGAATATCAAAATTGACATGTACCTTAAAATGCGAGGTGCCTCCAAAGTGGTCGCTTGATGAAGATGCACCTGATGCTATTGACGGGCGTTGAAGGATGTGGGAAAAATTCTCCATCATTTAGTCCCTTTGTCGCATGAGAGCTTGCTCAAGCAACATATTGATAACATCGTTTTCTCTATCAGATTAAGATCAACACAGAGTGCATAGGAATGGAATATACACAAGGATCATACATTCAGGAAGATGATATCAGAGGGATGGATGTCCATATGGGCATTGAAGAAACAAACTCAAATGGACATGGAGAAGGAAAGGAATAAAACATGAATATGGTAGAGACCATTAAAATTTTGAAAAAGGATGTCCAAAGACATAAATCTGATAATGAAAGGCTTATGAAATTGAAGGAGAAGCAAGAGGACTTCAACATGAATTTAATCCAGAGCTTGAATGAAATAGAAAATAAATTGGATAAGGAGAGTGGCTCAAGAAAATCAGGAAGTCACAGGTCTTCTAATGAGAAAAGAAGAAGAATAAGTGTTAGCAGACATCACCATCACTCCTTGAGTCATTTCAATAAGAGAGCACACAATAACTCAAGTCCATCCTCTGTCAGGAAGCATAAGAGATCTAGGGTGGATGATCTATGAGGAGAAATGAACAAAATAAAACCTTCTACATTTGATGGTGAGCAGAAGAAGGATGAAGATGCAGAGAAATGGTTGTTGAAAATGAGAAAGTATTGCATAATTATTCTTCTCATGTAGAAGGAAGAACTTCCATCTATCAGCTCAAGAGAAAGGCATCCATGTCATGGGATCATATTTGCATGTGCAACACATTAAAGAGAAAATTGTTACTTGGAAGTAATTCAAGAAGTATTTCAAAAAGAAATACTTGACTAAGAGATACTATGACAAGAAAATGAAAGATTTCTTTGAACTCAAACTCAGGAGTATGACCATAGATGAATATGAAAGAAGGTTTTTAGAACTATTGAAGTATGTTTCTTTCATCAAGGATGATATAGTTAAGATTCAGAGGTATTTGAGTGGATTTCCATCATTCATCAGTGACAAAATACAATATGATGATCCCAAAACATTGGAGGAGACCATAAGGCGAGCTAAATGCCTATATGATCAACAAAAAACAAGGTCAACTTTCCAAAAAGATTGGGAAGACAAGAATAAATTCAAGATGGATCAGAGGAAGAAGGGGACTAAGCCACCATTCTTCAGAAATAGTCCTCAAGGATAGACAAATTCCATAGAACTCAGAATGATTGAGACGGGGGGGGAAAGGTCAAGGAATCCACCTATTCAATGTCAGAGTTGTAAAGGAGATCATATGTTTAGAGATTGTCCTCACAAAGGTGAAAAACTGAGAACTTTTCACAATGTACAACAAGCTGAAAGAGTGGAAGGCATGGGTAGAAATGTGCCAAGGATCTATGCAGACCTGGACAACAAGCAAGCAGAGTTTCAGTCACATATGATTGAAGTGGAAGGTATGATCAACAACCAAACCATTGTTATTTTAATTGATTCAGGAGCTAGTCATAGTTATATAGACCCTAAGATGGTGGAAAGTTTGCATTTTCCAATAAGCAAGCATGGAAAATCTTGGTTAGTGCAGTTGGCTACCAGAGCCAAAAGAAAAGTTAATGAGATGGTTAAGTCATGTCCTATGGACATGAATGGACTAAACACCAGGGAAGATTTGAACATCTTTCCTTTAGGTTCCTATGAATGTCTAATTGAGACGGATTGGTTGGACCAACATCATGCTATCCTAGACTGTCATAACAAAGTATTTAATTGCTTGGATGGGGAAGGGAACCTAAGGATAGTACAGAGAATTCCCAGAGCAGTAATTGTCAGAGAAATTTCAGCATTGCAGCTGAAGAAATGTTACAGAAAAGGATGTAAAATATTTGTAGTTCATATGGAAGAAACACCTAAAGATAGAGTGTCAACTATTGAAAATTATGCAATCCTAAAATAGTTTGAAGAGGTATTTAAATAAATACCAGGATTACCCCCTAAAGAGAGACATTAATTTCTCCATAAATCGGATGCCTGGAGCAGCTCCAGTATCTAAGACTCCCTACAGGATGAGTACACCAAAACTGAAGGAGTTGCAAATGCAACTTGAAGAGCTTCTGAAGAAGGGCCATATACACCCAAGTGTACCACCTTAGGGTGCCACGGTTTTATTTGTGAAGAAAAAGGATGGAACATTGATACTTTGCATTGACTTTAGGCGGTTGAACAAAGTAACTGTGAAGAATAAGTATTATTTTCCAAGGATCGATGACCTCTTTGATCAGTTGAAAGATGAAAAAATATTCTCCAAGATTGATCTCAGGTTAGGTTATCATCAGGTAAGAATTAAAGAAGAAGACATCATCAAGACTACTTTCAGAACAAGGTATGGTCATTATGAGTTCACAGTGGTGCCATTTGGGTTATCAAATGCAACAATTGTCTTCATGTGTTTAATGAATGGTATTTTCAGAGAATACTTAGATAATTTTGTCATTGTATTTTTAGATGACATTCTTATATATTCTAAGTCGGAGGAAGAGCATGAACAACACTTGAGGATGGTATTACAAGTATTAAGGGAGAATCAATTGTATGCCAAATTGAGAAAGTGTTCATTTTATGAGAAGAAAAATCATTATTTGGGACATATCATTTCAGAGGAAGGGATAGCAGTGGACCCTGAGAAGATAGAGGCCATTAGAGGATGGTCAACGCCAAAGAATGTGACAGAGGTCAGATCATTCATGGGCCTTGCAGGCTACTATAGGAGATTTATTGAAGGATTCTCAAAGATTACACACCCAATCACTTCCTTGCAAAAGAAGGGTGTGAAGTTTTAGTGGACACTGGATTGTGAAAAGAATTTCCAACACTTGAAGAAGTTATTAACGAGTGCTCCAATTTTAAGGATTGCAGATCCAATTGAAGATTTAATTGTATGCATGAATGCATGTAAAGAAGGGCTTGGTGGAGTCCTTAGTTGAAATGGGTATGTTGTATACTTTGAATCAAAGAAGTTGAAGGAGCATAAAAGGAACTATGCTACTCACGATTTGGAGTTGGAAGCCATAGTGCATGCCTTGAATATGTGGAGGCACTACCTCATGGGAAAAAGGTTCGAGTTGAGGAAAAACCATATTAGACTGAAATATTTATTTGGACAACCAACTCTAAATGCTAGGAAACACAGGTGGTTATAATTTCTCAGCGAATATGACTTTGATAGAAAGCATATTAAAGGGAAAGAGAACAAGGTGGTTGATGCACTCAACAGAAGAGTGCATGAGAAATGCATAATGTACCTTATGTTGGGCACAAAGGTTATCAGAAAACTATTGAAGTTGTCAAGAGACAATATTATTGTCCAGGAATGAAGAAAGAAGTTGTTGATTTTATTCCCAAATGTTTGGAGAGTCAAAAGGTAAAGGTTGAGTATAGACACCTAGTTGGTTTGCTACAACCATAACCCATTCCTGAGTGGAAATGAGAAGTTGTAACAATGGATTTCGTCACCAAAATTCCTAGAACAAATAAGCAGCGTGATTCTATCATGGTAATGGTGGATAAGCTTACTAAACATGCCCATTTTATTCCAACAAAGCTCGCTCACAGGGAATCCAACATTGTTGATATTTATATGAGAGAAATTGCTCGATTACATGGTATACCTAAGACAATTGTGTCTGATAGAGATCCAAAATTTGCATCAAATTTTTGGAAAGGATTATTTAAGGGATTTGGAACAAATTTGAAATTTAGTACAACTTATCATCCAAAATAAAATGGACAAATAGAGAGGGTGAATCAAGTGATTGAGCATATGTTGAAGATGTATGTGATGGATAAACCATCAAAATGGGAAGACTACCTAGACTTAGTAGAGTTTTCTTATAACAATGGGTACCAAGCATATCTAAAGATCAGCCCATTTGAGGCACTTTATGGTAGAAGGTGTAGCACACCAGTAAGCTGGGACAACCCAACAGATAGAGCAGTGGTTGGGCCAAAATTACTCAGGGAAATGGAAGAGAAAATGTTGAAAATAAAACATTTAAAGGCTTCCCAAGATAGGAAGAAAATATATGTTGATAAGGGCAGAACTCACAGGGAATTTAAAGTGGGAGACCATGTATTCTTGAAAGTAAAGGCCAACAGAAGTTTCCTGAAATTCAAAAATTGTTCAAAGTTGCCAGCTCGTTATTGTGGGTCGTTTGAAATCCTAGAGAGTATTGGTCATGTAGCATACATGCTCTCCTTTCCTACATCAATGTCTATTCATAATGTATTCCATGTATCATTGCTCAAAAAGTATATGCATGATGCTAATCATGTCATTGATTGGAATGTGAGTCAGGTGGAGCAAGAAGGCGCCTTTCAAGTGCATCTAGTGTACATATTGGACCAGAAGATCAAGAAAATATGAAATCGAGCTATAGATCTAGTAAAGGTCCAATGGACCTGGTATGGTCCTGTAGATGCAACTTGGGATCATGAGGATGCTATGCGGGAAGAATACCCGTATATTTTTAAGGATTTTTGAAATTTTGGTTGTATATGTGTATATATTGCACTGAGGACAGTGTGTAAATAAGAGGAGGGGAATGTAATACCCCTAGGCCAAACCCCAATTGTAAATTTAAATACAAATGTACTTAACATGGTGAGTTTTTGATATAATTTTTCATGCACCTTCCATGGTATAGTGTGCACATGTACTGCGCACTAAAATGATGAAGTGTGCAAATTTCCAGAATATCGTGTGCAGCAAACTTAAGTGTGCACGATTTTGAGGCTAGAGAGACTTTGTGTATATTTTGTGTTTTATAGGCTAGTGAGCTAATTATTATAATCTAGGAGGTGTGTGTGTTGAATTGGGTCGGAGAGCCTAGATGCTAAAGACCAGTCAGCCTATTTTCGTATATGTCTTATCATTAATATAATGCATAGTTGTGTGTAGACCTATTTTTGTATTTTCGTATATTTCTTATCATTAAAATAGAAATGGTTTAGTTGTTTATCATACCTTCCACTTCAATCATATGTGACTGAAACTCTGCTTGCTTTTTGTCCAGGGCTGCATAGATCCTTGGTAAATTTTTGCCCATGTCTTCCATTGTTTCAGCTTGTTGTACATTCTGAACAATTCTCACTTTTTGACCTCTGTGAGGACAATCTCTAAACATATCATCTCCTTTACAACCCCATCATTGAATATGTGGCTACCTTCACATTTTCCCCCCTATCTCAATCGTTTTGGGTTCTCTCGAAGTTAGTTGTCCCTGAGAACTATTTCTAAAGAATGGTATCTTAGTCCCGTTCTTCCTCTGATCCATCTTGAAATTCTTCTTGTCTTCCCAAGATTTTTGGAAAGTTGGCTTTCCTTTATGTTGATCATATAGGCATTTAAATCACCTTATAGTTTCCTCCAATGTTTTGGGATCATCATATTGTATTTTGTCACTGATGAATGTTGGGAATCCACTAAAATATCTCTAAATCTTAATTGTCTCATCCTTGATGAAAGAAACATACTTGAGCAGTTCTAAAAACCTTCTCTCATATTCATCTATGGTCATACTCTCTGTTATCACATGGAATTGATTGGGTCAATTCAACCTTAGGTTTTTATTGGATTACTGAGAGGGGGGTGAATCAGTAATAGAGAAATGAAATCCTTTTTCACCAAAAATGCAAGTGTTATATCAATGTAGTATTATCATCCAATAGTTACAGAGTAAATAAAAAATGAACAGATGAGCAATCACACACATACACAGTACACCATTGTTTTTACCTGGAAACCCAAAGGGAGAGAAAACCATGGAATGTTTTTTCTTATATGTCTTGAAGAATTACATTCATTAGAAGCACCAACTTCATTTGTTTTCCAGGTGAAACTGGAAGGAGGATCTAACCCCCTAGCTTCTCGGGAAACTACCTGAGGGAAGCTCCAACTCCCCAATTCTCTGGCTACAACCATAAGGAGGCTACAACCCCCTATGTTCTCTGGCTACAACCGGAGAGTGGCTACAACCACTTGTCCTTGCCCCGTCCAAACCTCCCTGAAGTAGAAGTAGAATGATGGAACCACTGTTATCACTGTGAGATATACCACTATACAACTGTGTCAATCTATACCACTTGCCTGCATCCAACCTGTACAACTGCCCTGTAATTAATATGTACCTGAACTGAAGATGTATCAACAAAATACAATAGGTACGCGACCTGTAGTGTTGCAGCACGTGTATGTACACACCCTATATATTATGCAACCCGCATATGTACGTGACCAAACTGTTATGCAGCCTGTGTATGCCTTCTGAAAACTAGGATTTTCATTCTTCTGAAATTTTTTCACCCTTTGCAACTTCTTTCACATATATCTCCAACCTGTCACTGTATCCAGACAGTAATTGTACCCTGTTCATGCATCCTCATACATTACCTTTACCCAAAGCATATATATCTCTCTCTAGTCATGTGCCATATAGGTGTGTGTAATCCTGAACAAGTATAATAACCCTCACATGATCTAGTCATCAAACCCTTTCTCCTCTTAATACATCAACCACTTCACAAATACAATCTCTCAACCATGTACCACAAACCCTTAGCCATATGCCAAGAAACATAAGATGTGCCTCAACAAGAAGTATCAATGATAAATAAACCAGCATTGTATTTCTATAGATCTGACTTATACAGAAGATCCCATGCAACCACTAGCCTTTCTAGGGATAATCCTAAAATCTCCATAACCATTTCTCATGCATACATAAAAAATCCAACTATTCATAGAAATAAGACATACCTTTTGAACCAATGGATAGATATGATGTATCTAAGCACTGTAGACATTCCTAGAAGCTTGATCTCAGAATCTAGAAACTCTACATCTTCATCTTCTCAAGTTTCAATAGCTTTACCAACATGTACGTACCCTAATACACTGTCAGCCCGCGTACACCTTAGAAAATAGGTTTTTTTGTATCCGTTGTAATTCTAAGAATTTCATCGTCAACCCTTTGTACTACCTCAGACTTTCGCAACTTCAGATGTATCAATGAGTACTTGCAATAAGCCTCACACAACAAAAGATATTCAATGTGTTCAAGTGTAATTAAATGAGAGAGCCTTGCCTCTTATTTATACTTTCATGTAGCATTCCACTTTCCTTATTTTAGGGATTTCTCCATTAACTTTGTTATTTAAATAATTTATTTTGCAAACACTTTGACTTTTAGGGGCTTCTAGATGACTCACGAGGGTTCTCCGACTTCACATGGCCATAAATCTCTAACCGTGAGGAGTTATGTGATGTTATGCATACCACCGGAAATGGCATGACATGTACTATCCATCTGGAATAGTCTTACCTAAAAATATCTCAAAACTCATGCCATTATCCATCAAACAAACTTGGGTCCATTACCCAAACCATTGTGCTACCGAAATTTGTTACCAGACTTTCTTCAAGGATTGCAATCAGTGGCAACCAGCCCATTTAATCAACAATATCCCCCTTTGGCATTGATGGAAAAACTCTGATGCAATACTGAGGTCATGCCATGCAATATTGAATTCATATCACTCATATCAACAATCTCCCCCTATGACCATCGCTCCCCCTGGAACCATTCCTCTGTCCTCTGCATCTCTGTGACCAATGCTCCCCCTGGAACCATGCCTTTGTCCTCTGCATATGATAACTCTCTCCCCCTTTGTCATCAATGGAAAAGGTATCTTTCCATCCAAGGTTTCTCCCCCTAACTGAACTATCTGATATCCCAACCTGAACTGCCCTCTTTATGGTGCTTCCTCATGTACTTCTAAGACATATAGGATAAGCATTCAAAAGAATTCATTTTGGAGTAGAAATAACTCCAAGTCTCTGGCGAAGATAATCAAAGGCTTCCCGTGGAAGCGGTTTTGTAAAGATGTCTGCCACTTGTTCTTTTTTTCCCACATATTCAACTCTGATGTTCTTTTCTGCAACCCGTTCCCATAGAAAGTGATACTTTATTGGAATGTGATTCGTCTTGGAGTGCATCACCGGGTTCTTTGAGATATTGATGATGCTTTTATTATCACAATATATTGGAATGGGACCATCATACTCAACTTGTATATTTGTCAGAGTTTGTTTCATCCATAAGACCTGTGTACATAATGTTGTTGTTGCAATATACTCTGCCTCAGTTGTGGATAAAGATATTGATGATTGTTTCTTTCTTAGCCATGATACTAAACACTCACCCAGGTAGAATGTTGCTCCACTTGTGCTTCGTCAATTATCAATTCATCATGCCCAATCTACATCTGTGTAGGCAATAAGTGATAGATCCTTTCCTTTTGGATACCATAATCCAAACTCTTTTGTTCCTTTGAGATATCTGAAAATCATATTCATTGCTAATAGATGTGATTCCTTTTGTGCTGCTTGAAATCGTGCCACCTGTCCAACTGCCTGCATTACATCTGGTCTGGATGTTGTCACATATAGTAGGATACCAATCATTGACATGTATTTCCTCTAATATGTAGACTTTGAATCAACATTTTTGCTCAAATTGCAACTGGTTTGCATGGGAGTGATAATTGGTTTGCAATCTTCCATTCCAAACCTTTTTAGAATTTCTCTGATATACTTGGTTTGAGAAATAATAATTCCTTGTTTGTTTTGACGTATCAAAAGACCCAGAAAGAAGGATAGTTCTCCAAGTAATGACATTTCAAATTCATTTTTCATGTCCTTTGCAAAATTCTGGCTTAACCTATCATCAGTACTTCCAAAAATAATATCATCAACATAAACTACAGTTAATAAAATACTATCTTGAGTTACCTTGATGTAGAGGTTGTTGTTTTCACTTCCTTTTCTGAACCCTACCTGCTATAGATATTTATCCAGTCTAGAGTACCATGCTCTAGGAGCTTGTTTTAGACCATACAAGGCCTTCTTTAATTTACACACACAATACGCGTTCTTTGACAACTGAAATCCTTCTGGTTGTTCAATGTAGACTTCTTCATCAAGTTCCCTATTCAGAAAAGATGATTTTACGTCCATCTGATACACTTTAATATTTTTGGAGCATAAATAAGCTAAAAGCAATCAGATTACTTACATTCTGGAAACTGGGGCAAATGTCTCTTCAAAGTCGATTCCTTCAACCTGTGCATATCCTTTACATACAAATATAGCTTTTTTCCTTGTAACCTGTCCATATTCATTCAATTTATTATTGTATACCCACTTTGTGTCGATCACATTCTTATCCTTTGGTCTTGGAACCAATTCCCAAGTGTCATTTTTCTCTATTTGATCCAATTATTCATCCATGGCCTTATTCCAAAATTCATCCTTGATGGCCTCTTCAAAACAGGTTGGTTCAATCGTAGATGAGAGTGTTAGATGCATTTGTTCTGGTGAACGAATTCTTCTTCTAGTCTCAACTCTTGCATCTTTGTTTCCGACAATCTAATTTGAAGGATGATTCTTGTGTACTCGTCTGTGAGGTTTCTTTGGAGGCACTTGTTGAACTTTCTCTTTTGCTTATGTCGAATCCTCTTCATCTTCCCCTTCTACTTCTTTTTCATCTTCTTCTTCTTCTTCATAAAGTTGTTCCATTGATTCATTTTCTTCTTCCTTTAATTCTGGTATACTTATTTCATCAATTGTTGTGTTGATGCTTTCCACAACTTTGTTCAATATCAAGTTGTAACACTTGTATGATTTCCTTGTACTTGAGTAGCCAACAAATACTCCTTTGTCCACACGAGAGTCAAACTTTCCCATTCTACCATCTTCTCTTTTGATGTAGCATTTGCTTCCAAAAACTATGAAGTGCTTCACATTTGCTGGTCTTCCTTTCCATAGCTCGTAGGGAGTTTTTTTAGTGTTGTTTATGAGAATTACTTTGTTTTGAATGTGAATTGTTGTATGCATTGCCTGTGTCCAAAATATATCTGTCAATTTGGAATCCATTAGCATTGTTTGAGCCATTTCTTGTATTGTCATGTTCTTTCTTTCAACAACTCCATTTTTTTGAGGTGTCCTAGCAATGAAGAATTGTCTTTTTATTTCATGCTTGTTGCAGTAGTCCATAAATTCCTTTGAAGTGAACTCTCCTCCATTATCAGATCTCAAGCATTTGATTTTTGAATCCATTTCATTTTCAACCATTTCCTTGTAGACCTTTAAGTTTTCGAAAGCTTCTGACTTATTCTTGAGAAAGAAAACTGTAGTCATTCTTATATAATCATCAACTAGTAACATAAAGTATTTATCACATTTTAAACCCTTTGTTGTAATTAGTCCAACTAGATCAGTATGCACAATTTCCAGTGGTATTGTCGTTGAATATTCCTTTGATTTGAACCTGGTCTTTGTTTGCTTTCCTTGTTGACAATGCTTGCATAAAGTGTTGGTTGGTTTCATGATATGGGGAATTTCTCGAACTGCTTCCTTTTTGTTGACCTTGACAAGGTTATCAAAATGTATTTGATCCATTCTTTTGTTCCATAGCCAAATTTCATCTTCCTTTCCTAGGCAACACTTTTCATTTCCAATTTCACTTAACACATATATGTTGCTTGAAGTTCTCGCAGCTATTGCAATCAATTTTCCTAAACCTTATTTTTTTATCTTTCACTTTCGTGAATCAAAAGTAACTTTATGACCTTGGTCACACATTTTACTCACACTTAGAAGATTATGTTTCATATCTTCTACTAGTAGAGCATTTTTTGCCTTGGTATTCTTGTTCCCAATTATGACTATGCCTTTTTCCAATGATTTTAGCTGAATCATCATTTTCGAAGGAGACTGATCCATCTCTTTCCTTTCTTAATGTAAGAAACCTGTCTCTATCAATTGTCATGTGTTTTGAACAACCACTGTCAATATACCTAACACGTTTCTTCTGCTTAGCTTGTAGAGCGAGTGCGCATTCTTCATTTCTATACTGATTATTCTTTCTTATCCATGTCCTTTTTTGAGGTTCATGTCTGTGACTGTTGTTATTTTGTTGCAGCTCTCTAGGGGTGACTGGCATTCAACAATCTTTGGCCATGTGTCCAAAGTTGTTACATTTGTAACATTCCACTTCAGTGCTCAAATATTCAAACATGTTGTAACTTCTTCTCTGTGTTTCACTAGGCCTTCTTGGATAACCCTTTTGTGAATGAATTTCAAAGTTGTTTATGTTCTTGTTGTTAGCTCTGGAATTCACAGCTTTATGTCCAAAATTATTACATGCATAACATAAACCAAAAAAGATATTTTGATACCTGGGAGTTGAAGATATTCTGAAAGGGCGTACTCTTATGAATTCTTACTCTTCCTGAGGCCTATCTGTAAGTTGTTGATTCTAAAAACTGAATCTTCTTGGTGGAGGAGTGTCCCTGTAATCTTCTTTGTAGATATTCCTATCCCCTTTGATTGTTTCTACATAGCTTTTTGGATATGTTTATTGCTCTGTTGTTTTGTAGCTTGATCCATTTTTTGTCTGATTGTATCCAAGTCCAGACTTGTCATGATGAGGCTTTTGACTGCTGATAATATCATCCAAAACTTTTGAGTTGTTCTGCATATTTTTATTTTGAAGACCCTTTCTTAATGTGACAATATTTCCTTCCAAATTTCCAATGATCTTGTCTTTTTCTTCTAGTTGTTCTTTGAGTGCTTCTTCAATTATTTTATCTTCTTCTATTTGAACCTTCAAATTTGTGATCATTTGTTCTAGCTCTTGAGTGTCTTCTTTCTTATCTAGTTTCGCTTGTGGTTTCTTATTTTTCTTCTTTTCTCTTCTGATAACTTCTATGGCACACAACAATTCTTCTCAGTAGTCAACTTCTGCCTCTTCATATTCTTCTTCGGCTTATTCATATTATTCTTCAGCCTCTTCATATTATTCTTTAGAGTCTTCTTTATCAAAGTCTTATACTTCCATAAATAAAACTCTTTTTGTCTCACTTTCACTGACTTCATCTTCATCTGATGATGAGATGTCTTCTTTGGTGCATAAGATTTTCTTGAAAACTTTCTTTGTGGTTCTTTTTCCTTTATATGTTTATTTTCTATTTGAGTAAACTTCATCATTTCTCTTTTTCTTATGAAGACATTTGTTATCAAAATGACCGATACCATCGCAATTAAAACAAATCAAAGGAAGCTTACCTCTATACCTGTCATCGCTTCCCTTGTTCAATATTTTGACAAAGTTGGCCACTTCTTCATGATATTCCGAGACGTCACTGTTGTTGCTATGTTATTTTTCTTTTTGCTTTCCCTTTTGCTTTGACTTTTTGGATGATTTGAAGGTTGCTTGTTTTATATCTGGATTTTCTTGTTTAGTTCTCATTTCATATGTTGTGAAGATTCCATGTAATTCGTCCATGCTTATTGAGTCTAGATCTTCTCTTTCTTCTAGTGTTGATATTTTAGGGTCAAATCTCATAGGAAGAGATCTTAGTACCTTTTGAACAATTATAGATTCTTTGATTTCTTCTCTCAATCCCATGATTTCATTTACTGTTTCATCGACTCATAAAAAGAAAGTTGCAATATTTTCATCTTCCTTCATCTTTAGTTGTTCGAACTGACCTCTGTAAGTTTGAAGATTTGTTTCTTTGACTTTTGAATCTCCTTCATAAATATTTTGAAGTTTTTCCGAAATATCTTTAGCAGATTTACAATGTGCAACTTTGGTGAATATTGATTCTCCAAGACCATTCAAAAGTGCATTTGTGGCTTTGGAATTATTCTGACCGATTTTTATTGCTTTTTCATTTGTCGAAAGAACTGTTGGTGTTGTGAATCCATCTACAATTGATTGTAAAATTTCAAATCCCTATGCATGTACATATGTTTTCATCCTTATGCTAAAAAATGCATACTTTTTTCCTTCAAACTATGGTATTCCATTTTTATACATGTTGTTTCTCTCCATGATCTACTTTTCAGTGGTTAAACTGATTTCTGAAGGAACCTGCTCTGATACCAATTGTTGGATTACTGAGAGGGGGGGTGAATCAATAATAGAGCAATGAAATCCTTTTTAAACAAAAATGCAAGTGTTATATCAATGTAGCATTAGCATCCAATAGTTATAGAGTAAATAAACAATGAACATATGACCAATCACACACATACATAGTACACCAGTGTTTTTACGTGGAAACCCAAAGCAGGAGAAAACCACATAATGATTTTTCTTATATGTCTTGAAGAATTACATTCATTGTAAGCAACAACTTCCTTTGTTTTCTGGCTACAACTAGAAGGAGGCTCCAACCCCCTAGTTTCTCAGGCTACTACATGAGGGAAGCTCCAACTCCCCAACTCTTTGGCTACAACCATAAGGAGGCTACAACCCCCTATGTTCTTCGGCTACAACCGAAGGGTGGCTATAACCACATGTCCTTGCCTTGTCCAAATTGCCTTGAAGTAGAAGTAGAATGATGGAACCACTGTTACATTATCACGGTGAGATATACCACTATGCAATTGTGTCAATATGTACCACTGGCCTGCATCCAACCTGTAAAACTTCCATGTAATCAATTTGTACCTAAACTGAACATGTATCAACAAAATACAATAGGTACGCGACCTGTAGTTCTGCAACACGCGTATGTATATACCCTATCAGTTATGTAGCCCATGTATGTACGCAACCAAACTGTTATGCAGCCTGTGTATGCCTTCTAAAAACTAGGTTTTTCTTTCTTCTAAAAACTTCTAACCCTCTGCAACTTATTTCACATAGATCTGCAACCTGTCACTGTATCCATACTATAACTGTACCCTATGGATAAATCCTCATACATAACCTTTACCCAAAGCATATATATATATCTCTAGTCATGTTCCATATAGGTGTGTGTAATCACGAACAAGTATAATAACCCTCACATGATCTAGTCATCAAACCCTTTATCCTCTCAATACATCAACCACTTCACAAATACAAGCTCTCAACTATGTACCACAAACCCTTAGCCATATGCCAAGAAATAAAAGATGTGCCTCAACAAGAAGTATCAATGATAAATACACCAACACTATATTTCTGTAGATCTAACTTATACAAAAGATCTCATGCAGCCACTAGCCTTTCTAGGGAGAATACTCAAATCTCCATAACCATTTCTCATGCATACATAAAAAATCCAACTATTCATAGAAATAAGACATACCTTTTGAACCAATGGATAGATTTGATGTATCTGAGCAATGTAGACCTTCCTGGGATCTTGATCTCAGAATCTAGAACCTTTACATCTTCATCTTCTCAAGTTTCCATAGCTTTACCAACATGTACTCACCCTAATACACTGTCAGCCCGCGTACGCCTCAGTATGTACGCACCCTAATACACTGTCAGCCCGCATATGCCTCAGAAAATAGGGTTTTTTAGTATTTACTGTAATTTCGAGAATTTCTCCGTCAACCCTTCGTACTACCTCAGAATTTCGTAACTTCAGATGTATCAATGAGTACTTGCAATAAGCCTCACACAACAAAAGATATTCAATGTGTTCAAGTGTAATTAAATGAGAGAGCCTTGCCTCTTATTTATACTTTCATGTAGCATTACACTTTCCTTATTTTAGGGAGTTCTCCATTAACTTTATTATTTAAACAATTTCTTTTGCAAACACTTTGACTTTTAGGGGCTTCTAGATGACTCATGAGGGTTCTCCAACTTCACATGGCCATAAATCTCTAACCGTGAGGAGTTATGTGGCGTTCTTCATACCACCGGAAATGGCATGACATGTACTATCCATATAGAATAGTATTACGTACAAATATCTCAAAACGCATACCATTATCCATCAAACAAACTTGGGTCCATTACCCAAACCATTGTGCTACCGGAATTCGCTATCGGACTTTTTTCAAGGGTTGACATCAATGACAACCAACCCATTTAATCAATAGTTTTTTATTTTTTTATCTTTAGTATTGTTTATTTTTTACTTATGTCTTCTTCCTTATAGTCTTTTAGGTTTTAGCATAAATAAATTTAGTGTTAATGTTGGTCGAAACCCTTGGTTTATATCTTCATATTTATGACAAGGTTAAACAAGCCATCGTCCTTATGCCTCCACCACCAACCTGACATGCCATCACTTCCACGATGTACTAAAACCCCTCCACCTTGTCCCTCTACCCGTTAGAAGGTCAAATTAGGTTCTTTTGTACGTTGCCATCTCATCAGACATTTCACAGCACATCTCAAGTGCACTTTCTCTCATCACCATAATTTCACTTATGATGCTTGTCAGTCGATCTCCTTATTTTCAACACTCATGTTTTTAAGAAAATTATCCAGGATTTCATCATGTAAATCTTTTTTAACTGTTTTTCCAATACTTCAAATTGCTCCTAGCTTGGCGTTGCAAAAACTGGTGTTTTCAGACAGGCGCCATGGAAATTGTTAAGAATTGGATGGTCAAAGTAAGTTGGAGGTTAGCCCAGTTGTAGGTGGATTCTTCCAAGCTCAAGCATATAAATTTTCCAACCTCAGCCTCCACATACTCCATGAGCATTTTAAGCTCTATTGAAGGACAATAAAGGTTGTTTTCTATCATTGTTTCTCCTAGGCGTTGCGAACTAATGTTCCACGCTGCCAACTCTCCCTCTTACCTCTGTTATCAAAATTCTCATCCAATTGTAGAGATCTCGGCCTCTTTTACTAAAAATTAAGCAAACCTTGTTGTCAGCCCATCTTGCCTATCCCTTATTTGGATTTTGTTGCTTATGCTGTGAATCCCCTATTTTGGCACTGCAAACCCTGTGTCGAAACTCAACATTGTTATTCACCTACCTCATAACTTGTATCATTTGGTTATCAGCAACATTTCCTTTCTTATTCAATTCTATCTACTTTGGAAATTAAAAAAAAAAAGTCTTTTGCTGATAAAGTTAAATGAGTTTTGCAAAATGATGGTGAAGTGTTAAACAAAATCTTTTTGCAAAGGCTTTCTCCTCGTATCTCCATTTTCATGTATGGTCTTCTTCCATTTCCTGACTGTCAGCTTCCCTTTCATAATATTAGAGTCCAAATAGGTTGAAGAACATTAAAACCTCAGATAGAAACCAACTTTGAAAAATATTATCCATCCAAACCCTAAGACCTTTTGTCTTTATGTTTTTCCTCTTGCATCACTCAAATTATGTTTTTAGTTTTCTTCCTATCACGCTAATGGATACTCCACAATAGAAGAAGGCTCACAAGGGTGGGGGAATAGGGAGGACTAAACCCTATGACATGCAGGTGTTTGTTTTTGAACCTCTAATCAAGGAGGTCTTCCAAAGAGTGGGATGTTTCAATTTCTATCAGAAGATGTAGAGGGAGCACCCTGAGGTATCTATATAATTTGCCTTGAATTTTGATGGAACCAAAACTAATGTGGGGACTCTTGAACTTGAGGTATCAGAAGAAGCCATAGAAGCATCTTCTAAGATACCAAGCATTGGTGAAATATGGTTTAAGTACATGAATCTAAATGCAACCTTCTATAAAGAATTACTTAAACCAGAATGTCAGGGAGATAACCTATCAAAGGGAGTGCCTAGGAGACACATGGTTGAAGGATTTAATAATATGCTAAGGGTGATCCAAAGATATTTCACCTGTTAGGGCAGGTTCAATATGATTTATCAGTACTACATTAGATGTTTTTTGCACTTCACAGTCAAAGACCTCATGAATCTCCCTTTCTATTTGTTTAGAAGCATTAGGAAAATGGTTGACAAGGTCCAAGCTAAGTCCAAGGCAGCTGATGCAAGTTTTTTTCACTCAGGGCTGATTAAAATGCTTGTGATGGAGGAGTTGAAGAAGAAAAAAATTGAATTGGATCAGTTCATTACCTCTGAAAATTTGCAATTAAATGTTTCTCCTACTCCACAATCTAAAGTGCAGAGTCCTCTTCGGGATGAAATCATTGTTCACACATATACAAGTAGGAAGAGGAAGAGAAAATACATTGTTAAAAATTATGAGGCTCCTAATGAACAAGAAGGAGAAGGAGGATTTTATCACTCTCCACAAAGGGAAGTTTCACCCCAACCGGCTCTAGAATTAGCAGAAAATCCATCAGCGAGATCCATGGGCACAAAGGGAAGGAGGTTAATTTTCTCATCACCATTTGTTGCAGTTGAAACTAAAGCTAGGAGGCCTTTCACCAGGTCATCGGCAAAGAGAGAAATTATTGGAAAAGAGAATGTAGTGGAAGCTCCCATCAAGAGAAAAGGTAAAATTGTGGCTATTGAAAAACACATTGAGGTGATAGACATAACCACCCCTCCAGATAACACTACTTTTAAAAGGTTGATCAAACAAGAAGCGAGAGATGAAATTTCTAAATTGAAAAGGGAAGAGTTAGTTGGAAAGAAGAAGTTAAGAGACCTCATGGATATGTATCGTGGGAATATCGTACATGACAAGTTCATTGCTAAGAGATTTATACCTCTTAACATGCAGCTTAAAATCCTATACAGACTGAATTTAGCCTATCAAGGTCAGATCAGGGGGTTAGAGATGGAGCTGCAGCCTTTCAAGAAAGAGTTAGCCAAAAGAAATTTGAATGTGTTGGCCCAATATGCCACCAGAAGGAGTAACAGAATCAGGAAGTGAAGTGAAATGTCTTAAAGAATCTCAATTTTTGAAGTGCTTATCCTTGCATTTTTTAATATTTTTGAGGAATTATATTGCTATAACTGATTTTTTCACTCATACACCACATTATGAGGCTTCTACAGGAATACCTAACTTTGGAGAAATTTTTTGGGTGTTTTGGGGCATAAACTAGACTAATTGGGCAGCTACAGGACAGTTTGCAACGTTTGGCGTTGCGAACTGGTTTATACAATCAAACGCTGCAAACTTCGTTTTGAACTCCACTGCGAACTAGATGATACAGTCAGCGCTACAAGATTCGTTGTGAACTGGATGATACAGTTAGCGCTACAAGATTCGTTGCAAACTCTTATTTTGATGGTTTCAAGAAGATCAACGGTCACGAGATGGTTAGGGGAGCATGGTAAAATTGTTTGGAGGTCAATTGAAAGTTGGAGGATACCTGGAAACAAAGGGAATGCGCTCAAAGGACACGTCATTATGCAAGATTAAGGTGTTAGGATAGTTGCTAACATTAGCCTTTTTTGTAGAAGTTTGTTAGTTCTAGTTTGTACAGCTGTAATTACCTCAGTTTAAGATGAAAGAATCCTATGTTAGAGGATGAACTCGCATTGTATGCTATTTTTCCCTATCTAGGCTATAAAAGAAGCATTAGAAGACTTTTTGTAGGTTCGAATGGTTGATGTAAAAGACTCTTTTCGGGATTTTAATGTAATAGAGCCTACTCTAGTTTAATGTATCAGACTTGATGAAATTTTGTTTAGTGGAAGTTAGTTTTGTCTCTTTCCATCTTATCTAATTCTCACTATGAATTTTTACTATCATTGAATGATTAAAATGATATTTTGTAGTTGTATTACAATGGATGTTTGATTTTGATGCTATTATAACTTTCTCGGATTTTTTTATCTTGGATTTAAGAAGCTCTTGTATCTTAAGCTTTTCTCTCCTTTGTCTACTTGTAAATCTTGATGCTAGTGGTAGACTCACTTCATTTTTCTTACTAAGTCTTCATTCTATCCACACTAATCCTCAAAACCCTGTTCTAACTTAAAGAAGACCTCTTTTGTTGATGCATTTCATCTAGAATTTCTTGTGTTTTAACATTGTTGGACTGAGTTTTATCCATTTGACACCACATTTTAATTATTTCTTAAACCTATTGATGGGTATTGAGATTTCACTTTAACAATCAAAGTGTAACTTTCAATGCTAACATTCTTGGTGTCATTGTCAGGGAACATATTGAAAACATTTCCCTGGGATTGAACGATAAATAAATATTGATTCTGAGGGTACAAAGTAATGAGTACATTCAATACTGTAGTTTTCACCTAGCGACTACATTGTTTCAGTTGTGGCTCCTAAAGGCAGATGCATGAGGTCTACCCCACATCTACCTCTGGTTACACCTGAAGTTGACCCAGAGAAGATCATCAAGAAAGGGAAATCTTCTCACTAAGGCTTTTCAGTTGTTGTTCCATGTACTACTGATCATTTTCTTGATTCCACTTTTAAAACACCAATAGGTGTATCTAGTGCTCCTTTTTTACCCTCTGTTGAAATTTCTAGAAATTTAAATCTTGAAGATTTCCTTGTGGAATATTCTTCTTTTTCTCCCAAATTGAAGGAAGAAAATTTTGAAGTTCTTTCCTCACCTAATGTTGTAAGTTGGTTTAGACTTGAAACCTTAGTGGATTTTCCTACCCTAGGTTTTCCTTCTCCTCCCTCTCTTAAAATTGTTGTGACCAAAGAAGAAGAAACCTCATTTCCCTTGCAATTTCCACCATCCTCTTCCAAGACTCAGCCTCTCCTTGTTAAAGTGAAACTTCTCCATCCTATATTTCTCCTTATCCCAAGATAAACATCATCAATACTATAGTTGTACCAATCAAGGCCCAACCTCCTCCTTATTCTCCTATAATTTATAATCCTCCTCTTCATAATCCAATGGTAGGTTCTAACCTTCCTAGAAATAGGATGGATTCCATAATGGTTTCTAGGTATGCCTCTCTTGCACTGCCTCAGCCTATGAATGTTCTCCCAGTTGGAAAATATCTTAAGTACATGCCCAAGTTTACAGGGGAGGAGAAAATAACTGCGGAGGAACACCTTGCATCCTTTTATAGCTATGCCGACAATCTTATTATTGAAAACGAGGATGTTTGGATGAGATTTTTTGAACAAAGCCTTGAGGTGAGGCTAGGAAATGGTTTAGGGGTTTAACTCTTAGATCTATTGTTGGAATTGAAGCTCTGGATTATGCATTTCTGAGGAATTGGGGAGATAAGAAAGATTTCTTATTTTATATTACATAATTTGGGTCACTCAAGAGAAAAGAAGGGGAATCTGTTTCAGATTTTTCAAAGAGATTTAATAAAATGTACAACAAAATCACCATAGAAATTAAGCCCACTGAAACTTCTGCCAAGATAACCTACCCCAGTGCTTTTGACCCTGAGTTTTGCCTCTTTTTGAGAGAAAGGAGATCTATCTCACTAGCTCATATGAAAGATGCAGCCTTGGAGGTAGAATCAAACATATTGGCATTTGATAAGCTCAGGGGAAAAGCTGATAGAGATAGGAGAAAAAATAGGGTCAAAGAATCAACCTCTGATTCTTCTGGTGGTAACCCTCAAGTAGATGAACTAACAAAACTGGTTAAATCACTTTCTTTTGAAATGGAAAAAATGAATCTTGAGGGAAAACAAAATTATAGAAATACACAAAATACTGATAACAAAGGAAATTTCAGGAGACAAAATAATTCCCCTCAGATCCTTCAAAGAGATCAAAGAAATAGGGATGACCAAAAAATTCAGACCCCTCTGCAAAATAACATGGTTGATGATGAAGTAGGAGAGGATGAAGAAAAAAATCTAGAAATTCATTGTGTGGGTGATACCTCCCCATCCCCTCGTCTAACTCAGTATGCATATGAGGAGTATCTTATGGACAGTCGGTTCAATGAATTGAGTAAAGGGGGAAAAGATAATGAAAAACAAAATAAATACAACTTAAGGTAAAAAAAAAGGATGGGAAGCCTAGTACATCAGATCATTCCAACAAAACAGAAAATTATGCTAAGGTTGTGGTTTCTAGCAGTAAAGAAAAAGAGGAACAAAACCCTCAAACAATGATTAAGGCCCATGTTCCAAAAATTAAGGAGATTCTGAAATCTCCCTCTTCTTTTAGTTTTGAGAATGAAATTCAAAAGATAAAAATTCTGGTACCATTTTTAGAACTGATTAAAAATGAAGAGTTCAAAAGGTATCTTTCCAAGATGTTGCAACCCAAATCTTCCTCCAATTCCACAGACTCAATGAACCTACAAGATGAAAAACCAGCAGCCATATTGGGACCTTTGGTAGAAGATAGGGATGGCTCTTCTCCTCCATTTTACACATCATTGAATATTCATGATCAAGTTTTTCACAATTCCTTGATGGACTCAGGTGCATCTCATAACCTTATTCCTAAAACTGTCATGGATGAGATTGGTTTGGAAATTACTAAAACATATCATGACTTATACTCATTTGACTCCAGAAAAGTGAAATTCCTTGGAGTGATCAAAGACTTGGTAGTTACCTTGTTTCAATTTCCCATGAAGAGTGTGGTCGTGGATATTGTGGTGGTTGATGTCCCCCCTAAGTTTGGGATGTTATTGTTAATATATTGAATCAAGAGACTAGGGGGAACTTTGAAGATGGACCTTTCATATGCCAATATTCTTTTATTTGGAGGAGATCACATAAGGCTTTATAGGGAAGCACAACTAGCTTACATCATCAGTGATGAAGCTAATCCTACAAACCACCCCATTTTTGCAGTTGACACTGATCTAGGATCCAATATATTAAAACACATTGATGCTCCTCAATCACCTATTGAAATCTGAAAACAACCTTTAAAACTTGTGAGACACCTCCTCAAAATACCCCAGTTTGGAAGATGTTTTTTTATGGGCCTCTTCTAAAGAAAGTTGTTGGCACAGGGGAAAACCCACGGTTCAATGCTACAACATCGCACCAACAAAACCCTAACTACCGGCCCTTTCGGCAACACCTGCGAAGCAGATGAAGTCTCACCCGAGGTAGAGGCAGGGGTGGTTGCAGGACTCAAGTGTCTACAACCTTAGCTGGGACACAAATCTATGATTAGAATACTTAATAGAGCTCTTAGCACCATTAGTTCATCATTTTTTAACCAGTATCTACTCCGTAACGAAAGACAGAGCATCGCATCATTCACCTTGATCTAATGCATTTAAGCACTTAGCATACATAAATGGATCAGATCTAGAAGATTCAAGCACTAAGTGCATTCACCTATGTCAGATCTAACATCCAAAATCATTATAAGCACAAAGCATAAACAAATCTATCTATCTATCTATCTCAAAGCACTTAGAAAGAAAAGATATAAACATATCAGAACATCGCACAGAGCAGAATAACACAGTATTTACATGGTTCACCCCCACCGTGGGGCTACATCCACCAACTCTTCTCCTTTATTAGCTTCTTCAATGGGTTACATGCATGGAACCTCAAAACCCTACTTTGCATAGGACATAAGATCTTTGCAGCTCGCTAGATCCTTCTTCCTTGTGTTACAGCACAAGGCACTTCATAGTCTATCTCAACCTCTCTCACTTAGCTCTGCAAGCTTCTCATGATATGCACAGAGCATTTACAATACATAGATCTAGCACTTATCCATTTGTCCAACATCACATAGATGCCTTCTTCTCTCCTATATACGTCTCCTTATATTGCCTAGACATCTCTCTCTCTCTCTCTCTCTCTCTCTCTCTCTCTCTCTCTCTCTCTCTATATATATATATATATATATATATATATATATATATATATATATATATATATATATATATTATAAAATATGCCTAAACATGGGTTAACCCATGGACCAACATCCCATACCCATTACATAATCCCAAATCCCAAAAAGGGACCGAGATCCTGCGATCTCTACTTCGTCTTGTGCTCCGTCTTCGGCAGGATATCGAAGTCCCAAAATCGGTCAAACTTGACCAAGGATCTCCCAAAATCGGTCAAACTTGACCAAGGATCTCCCAGAACTTGGTCAAGGGCCAACAGAAGTGTTGGTGCTGGAGTGGTTTTTATTTCCCCAACTCAAGAAATAATATCTTTGTCTTATAAACTAGAATTTGAAACTACAAATAATGAAGTAGAGTATGAGGCTCTTGTCTTGGATTTGAGGGCTGCTAAATATATTAAGATTGATGAGTTATCAGTCTTTGGGGATGTTGAACTAATTGTGCATCGGGTTAAAAATATGTATCAAGCAAAACACCCCAGGTTAAGGAATTACATAAATGAAATTTGGGATCTTATTGATAATTTTTTCTTAGCTTCTAACATCTCTTTTGTTCCAAGAGAAGAAAATGCTATGGAAGATTCTTTGGTTGTTTCTGCAAGTAACTTTAAAATCCCTTTGCCCCCCAAGCTCAAATATGATGTGGAAGTAAGGTATAGACCCTCTATACCGGACAATGTCAAATATTGGAAGGTATTTTTGGATGATCTTGAGATTAAGATATTTCTGGAAACAGTGGAAGAGTTTTATGCTCTTCACGTTGTTCAAGATCATGATGATACAAAAAGCCCTCATGCTGATATTTTCCTCAATAAAATTGCAGACCACAAGATTTTCCAATTGCCCAGTAACCATATTCCAAAGGGATTGGTCCCCTTGGAGAGATTATTTGACAGAAATGATATTGTTGTGAAGGCTAAAGGTTCAAATGAAGAAGTTGATGTGACAGAATGCAGCTTAGGTATAGAGGAAAATCCCTAATATGTCAAATTGTCTAGCAGTTTATCAAAGGAGCAAAGGGATGAGTATGTGAAGTTATTAAAGGAGTTTGATGATGTATTTCCTTGGAAATATGAAGATATAAAAACTTATGATACAATCATCATTGAGCATAAAATCCCTTGAAAGATGACACCAATCCATTTAGGCAGAAACTTAGACAGATAAATCTCATGTAATGCAGGAGCAACCTTTCAGCGAGCAATGGATATTTCCTTCATTGGGGAGAAGGAAAAATTTGTCGTCATATATCTGGATGACATTATAGTGTTCTCAAGATCTGATAAAGAACATTATCATCATTTGAATAAATTTTTCCTGAAGTGTAGAAAGTTTGGGTTGTCTCTCAATCCTAAGAAGTATTTGTTTCCTATGAAAGAAGGCAAGTTGTTGGGACACATTGTATCAACAAAAGGGGTAAGGATTGATCCAAGTCGAGTAGAGGCCATCCAAACTATGTCTCTTCCTAGATCCAAGAAGGAGATCCAATCTTTCTTAGGTAAAATAAATTATTTAAGAAGGTTCATCTCTAACTTTGTTGAATTGGTTAAGTATATCACACCTATGCTTAGAAATGGAAATGAGGTGAAATGGAATGTTGAAGCTCGGAATTCTTTTGACCAAATCAAACAAGCATTGACTGAAGCACCTGTTCTCATCAGCCCAAATTATTCAAAGGAATTTTTGATATTTTCTTTTTCCTCACATGACACATTGGTTGTTGTCCTTCTTCAGAAAAACACAGATGGGATGGAGCAGCCTATTTACTTTTTCAGCAGAGCATTAAGGGATGCAGAGATGAGTTATGATATTATGGAAAAGTAGGATTATGCTTTGGTTAAATCCATTAAATCCTTTAGGGTATATATTTTTCATTCCAATATTATTTCCTATGTCCCATCAGCCTCTTTGAAGGAAATACTAATCCAGTCTGACATAGATGGAAAGAGGAGCAAATGGATTGCCAAAATTATGGAGTTTGACCTTGAAATGAAGCCTACTAAGTTCTTAAAAGGGAAAGTTCTATCTAAATTGTTGCCTGAATCAAATTGCAAAGCACTCGGGGTTAATTTCATGAACCTAAACTCTGAGAATATGCAAATTGATATCTCTGTTAAAAGCCCACATATCAGTCCCAGCTTGGCAGAATGGACTTGGTACAAAGACATTATTTATTTTCTGCAAAATTTGTAGCCTCCTAATAGTTTGGAGAAGAACAAGGTGAGAGATTTGAAACTAAAGGCAATCAAATATTGTCTCATTGATCACATATTGTATTGGAAATATCCTCTATGGGTTCTCTTGAGATGTCTAGATACATAGGAGGCTTAAAAGACCATGACTGATTTTCATGACAGTTTGTGTGGGGGTCATCATTTTTGGAGAACCATAGCATATAAGATCCTCAAAGCTGGGTATTTTTGGCCTAGCATATTTACTGATATTTGTGAAAATATTAGGGACTGTGATAAATGTCAGAAGTTTTCAGGAAAGCAACAACTGAAATATTTTCCTCTAAAGCATGTGGTGGTTTATGGTCCTTTCCAGCAGTGGGGACTTTACTTCATTGGGGAAATTCATCCATCTTCAAGTTGTCAACACAGGTGGATTCTGAATGCAACCGACTATTTCACTAAGTGGATAGAATCCATTCCTACAAGGAGTGCCTCACACAAGGTAATCATTGGTTTTCTTGAAGATATTATGTCAATATTTGGTTGTCCAAGAAATATTGTTACTGATAATGTTGTATCTTTCAAAGTTGGACCATTGATGAAGTTTTGTGAGAAGTATGGGATTCAATTAGTTCATTCTACCCCTTATTACCCCCAAGGAAATGGTTTAGCAGAATCTTCTAACAAGAGCGTTGTAAATATCATCAAGAAGTTACTGGAGGACAACAAGAAAGCGTGGGACTCAAAGATGAAATTTGCCTTATGGGATGATAGAGTCACTACAAAGAGGTCACTTGGTATTTCCCCTTTTCATCTTGTTTATGGGATTGAATCTATTTTTCCTACTCGTCTTTCCTTACCTGTGGCAAATTTCCTTCAGTATCAACAAGGAGCACCAGATGATATGGTCAGAAGGATGCATCAGTTAGTAGAAGTACAACAGACCAAGGAGAAACTATTTGATAAAGCACAGAGCCATCGGCAAAAGATCAAGCAAGCTTTTGAAAAGAAGGTAAACAAAGAATATTTACATCTGGGATATATGGTGCTCAAGTGGGATGCACCCAAGCAAGATAATGGCAAACATGGTAAATTTGAAGCCTTGTGGATTGGTCCTTTCAAGATTTCTGGAATTTTTCAAAATAATACTTATAAATTGAAGAACTTGGAAGACTCTGAAGTTTTTGGTGGCCCTATTAATGGGAACTTTCTGAAGAATTATTTTTCTTTAGCCATGAGTGATTGTCCCCTCCATTGTAAATATAATTTTTTTTTCTTTATATTGAATAAATGACCCCATAGCCCTAGGATAAGACACTGAAGCTATTTGTTCTTGGTAGCTCACAAGGAGCATGCCATCCCCTGTGGAGCCAAATGTTATCACATGGAATTGATTGGGTCAATTCAACCTTAGGTTTTTTTATTTTTTATCTTTAGTATTGTTTAGTTTTTACTTTTGTCCTCTTCCTTATAGTCTTTTAGGTTTTAGCACAAATAAAGTTAGTGTTAATGTTGGCCCAAACCCTTGGTTTATATATTCATATTTATGAAAAGGTTAGACAAGCCATCATCCCTATGCCTCCACCACCACCCTGACATGTCACCACTTCCACGATGTACTAAAACCCCTTGACTTTGTCCCTCTACCTGTTAGAAGGTCAAATCATGTTCTTTTGTACATTGACATATCATCAGACATTTCGCAGCACATCTCAAGTACACTTTCTCTCATCACCACAATTGCACTTATGATGCTTTGTCAGCTGATCTCCTTGTTTTCAGCACTCATGTTTTTAAGGAAATTATCTAGGATTTCATCATTTAAATCTTTTCTAATTGTTTTTCCAAGACTTCAAATTGCTCCTAGCTTGGCGCTGCAAAAACTGTCGTTTTCAGAGAGGTGCAATGGAAATTGCTACAAACTTTCTAGAAAAAATAAGTTGGAGGTTAGACCAGTTGTGGGTGGATTCTTCCAAGCTCAATAATATCAATTTTCAAGCCTCAGCCTCCAGGTACTCCACGATCATTTTAAGATCTTTTGAAGGACAGTAAAGGTTGTTTTCTATCATTGCTTCTCCTAGGCACTACGAACTAATGGTCCACACTGCCAAATCTCCCTCTTACCTATTTCATCAAATTCTTAGCCGATTGCAGAGCTCTCGGTCTCTTTTACTAAATATTAAGAAAACCTTGTTGTCAGGCCTTGCTTATCCCTTATTTGGATTTTGTTGCTTATGTTGTGAATTATGTTGTGAATCCCTTGTTTTGGCGTTGCAAACCCTGTGTAGCAACTCAACACTATTATTCACCTAACTCAGAACTTGTATCAGTTGGTCATCATCAATATTTCCTTTCTTATTCAAGTCTATCTACTTTGGAAATTTTAAAAAAGGTCTTTTTTTGATAAATTTAAATGAGTTTTGCAAAACGATGGTGAAGTGTTAAACAAAATCTTTTTGCAAAATCTTTGTCCTCGTATCTCCATTTTCCTGTATGGTCTTCTTCCATTTCCTGACTATCAGCTTCTCTTTCATAATCTTAGAGGCAAAATAGGTTGAAGAACATTAAAAACTTAGACAAAAACCATCTTTGAAAAATATTATCCATCCAAAACCCTAAGACCTCTGTCTTTTTGTTTTGCCTCTTGCATCACTCAAATTGTTTTTTTAGTTTTCTTCCTATCACATCAATGGATACTCCACAACAGAAGAAGGCTCACAATGGTGGGGGCATAGTGAGGACTGAACCCTATGACATGGAGTTATTTGTTGTTGAACCTCTGATCAGGGAGGTCTTCCAAAGAGTGGGATGTTTCAATTTCTCTCAGAAGATGCAGAGGGGGCACCCTGAGGTAGCTAGAGAATTTTCCTTGAATTTTGATGGAACCAAAACTAAGGTGGGGACTCTTGAACTTGAGGTATCTGAAGCAACCATAGAAACAACTACTAAGATACTAAATACTGGTGAAAGATGGTTTAAGTCCATGAATCTAAATGTAGCCTTCTCTAAAGAATTCCTTAAACCAGAATGTCAAGAAGATAACCTATCAAAGGGAGTGCCTAAGAGCCACATGGTTGAAGGATTTGATAAGATGCTAAGGGTGATCCAAAGATATTTCACCTGTGAGGGTAGGTTCAATATGATTTATCATTACCACATTAGACTTTTGTTGCACTTCACAGGAAAAGACCTCATGAATCTCCCTTTGTATTTGTTTAGAAGCATTGGGAAAATGGTTGATAGGGTCCAAGCTAAGTCCAAGGCAGTTGATACAAGTGTTTTTCACTCAGGGTTGATTAAAATTCTTGTAATGGAGGAGTTGAAGAAGAAAAACATTGACTGGGACCATTTCATTGCCTCTGCACATTTGCAATTAAATGTTTCTCCTACTCAATCTAAAGTGCAACATCCTCTTCAGGTTGACATTACTGTTCATAGAGAGACAAGTAGGAAGAGGAAGGGAAAATACATTTCTAAAAATGATGAGGCTCCTAATGAACAAGAAGGAGAAGGAATATTTTATCACTCTCCACAAAGGGAAGTTTCACCCCAACCAGCTCCAGAATCAGTAGAAATTCTATCAGTCGGAGCCACAGGCACAAAGGGAAGGAGGTTACTTTTCTCATCACGATATGTTGTAGTTGAAATTAAATTTAGGAGGCCTTTCACCAGGTCATCAGCGAAGAAAGAAAGTATTGAAAACGAGAATGTAGTGGAATCTCCCATAAAGAAAAAAGGTAAAATTGTGGCTATTTAAAAGCACATTGAGGTGATAGACATAACCACCCCTCCAAACAACACTACTTTTAAAAGGCTGATCAGACAGCTTAGAGAAGCCAGAACTGAAATTGATAAATTGAAAAGGGAAGAGTTAGTAAGAAAGAAGAAGTTAAGAGACCTCATGGATATGTATCATGATAATCTCATACATGCCAAGTTCATTGCTAAGAGATTTAGACCTCTCCACTTGCAGCTTAAAATCCTATACAGACAGAATTTACCAAGGTCAAATCAGGGGATTAAAGATGGAGCTACAACCTTCCAAGAAAGAGTTATCCAAAAGAAATTTGAATGTGTTGTCCCAAGCTGCCACCAAAAGGAGTACCAGACTCGGGAAGTGAAGTGAAATGTCTTAAAGAATCTCAGTTTTGGAAGTGCTTATCCTTGCATTTTTGAATATTTTTTAGGAATTATTTGCTATAACTGAGTTTTTCACTCATACACCACATTATGAGGCTTCTACATGCATGCCTAACTTTGGAGAAATTTTTTGGGTGTTTTGAGTCTTAAACTAGACTAATTGGGAAGCTGCAGGACAATTTGCAGCGCCTGGTGCTGTGAACTGGTTTATACAGTCAAACGCTGCAAACTTCCCTGCGAAATTTGTTGTGAACTGGCTGATACAGTCAACACTACAGGATTAGTTGCAAACTCCTATTTTGTTGGTTTCAAGAGGATCAAAGGTCACTATATGGCTAGGGGACCTTGGTACAACTATTTTGAGCTTAGTTTAAAGCTAGAGGATACCTGGAAACAAAGGTAATGCACTCAAAGGACACCTCATTATGAAAGATTAAGGTGTTAGGATAGTTTCCAACATTAGCCTTTTTGTAGCAGTTTGTTAGTTCTAGTTTGTACATGTGTAATTCCCTTAGTTTAAGATGAAAGAATCCCATGTTAGAGGATGAACTCGCATTGTATGCTATTTTTCCCTATCTAGGTTATAAAATCATCGTTAGAAGACTTTTTGTAGGTTCGAATGGTTGATGTAAAAGACTCTTTTGGTGATTTTAATGTAACAAAGCCTACTATGGTTTAATGTATCAAACTTGATGAAATTTTGTTTAATGGAAGTCAGTTTTCTCTCTTTTCATCTTATCTCTCTCTGACTCTAAATTTTTACTGTCATTGAATGATTCAAATGATATTTTGTAGTTGTATTACAATGGATGTTTGATTGTGATGTTGTTATCACTTTCTCAATTTTTTTTAGCTTGGATTTAAGAAGCTCTTGTATCTTAAGCTTTTCTCTCTTTTGTATATTGGTAAAACCTAATGCTAGTCGTAGACTCACTTCATTTTTCTTACCAAGTCTTCCTTCTATCCACATTAATCGTCAAAACCCTTATCTAAGTTAAACAAGACCTCTTTTGTTGATGCGTTTCATCTAGAATTTCCTGTGTTTTAACATTGTTGGACTGATTTTTATCCATTTGACACCACATTTTAAGACTTATCTCATAAACCTATTGATCGGTATTGAGCTTGCACTTTAGCAGTCAAAGTGTAACTTTCATTGCTAACACTCCCAAGTTTGAGTTCAAAGAACTCTTTCATTTTCTTGCCATAGAATCTCTTAGTCAAATATAAATATTCGAAATACTTCTTCAATTCCTTTCAGGTAACATTTTTCTCTTTAATGTGTTGCACCTGCACAAGTTGCTCCCACCACATGGATGTCTTTCCCTTGAGTTGATAGATGGAAATTATTCCTTCTGCATGGGAAGAATAATTATGTAATTGAAAATACTTTCTCATGCCCAACAACCATGTCTCTGCATCTTTATCCTTCTTGTGCTCACCATCAAAGCAGGATACCATAGTTTCCAAATTTCAAGTTATAGAGCGTCCATGGTAAACTTCAATATTAAAATCCAGTTGATAAGCTCTAGTTTTCAACAGTGAGCCTGGATTGGCTGAGCAAGTTGAAAAAAAGTGAAATTTAATAGAGAATTAATTTCAAAATGGCCAAATTTCAAGTTACATTGCATCCATGGTAAAAATTAAAAGCAATTGCATGGAATTGGGCAAAAGCCCCAATTTCTGTTGTTAAATTCATGGGAAAATTTGAGAAATTTGTCCAAGTGGTGAGACATTCTTAATTTAATATATATTCTAGAAAATTCAGACCTGGAATTGGTCGAATTTGAAGTTACAAAGAAGCCATGACAGATGAAGCAATATTAGTGGATTAAAATTATCAATTCGTGAATTGAGTTTGGGAAAAATTCATTCCGAAAATGTCAACCAGCAACGATTTGTTGTTGCACAGGTTGAATTGGTGTTATGGGAGTGAAATTGAACAAATTTCATAGTTGCAGAATGTACATGGTGAAAATTGGGAAAAATTTGGCAAAATCCCCAAATTTCTGCAGCGGAATTCATGAGGAATTGATGTGCATAAAAATGAATGTGTGCAGGTTTGCGCACTAAAAATACATGATGGACGGTAAAAATCTTGTGATGTGTGGAAAATAAGGGTGTGTGGTTGCGCTCACTAAAATTTGGTGCTGCAAAGTACAATTTGGGATGCACGAATAAATATTGGTGCATGGGTGTGCACACTTCAATTTGGCATTGCACAATGCAGAGTGGTAATGCATGAAAAATAATGGTGTGTGCACTTAAATTTGGTATTGCGTGGAGCAGAACTAGTGAAGCGCGGAAAAATATTAGTGCGCAGATGTACGCACTAAATTTAGCATTGTGTGGTGCGGATTGGGTGGCGCATACATAATATTGGTGCGAGTGGTGTGCGCACGCATAATATTGGTGCGTGTGGTGTGCGTTGTATTGACAGATCACAGAGGAATTTTGTTGGTGCGCACACAATGTTGGTATGCAATGAATGCATGTTGAATATTCCTACCGCACGAGGGTTTAATTAATGGTGCTCGCAGAGTACTAGTGCGCGGCTGGAGCGTACAAAAATTTGGCATGGTGCGGTGCATAGAGTGTAGTGTGTGTGGAATATTAGCATGCGACACCAAAATTGCACATAACGGATATTAGTGCATGAACCAAGTTTGTGCGCGAAAAAGAAGTGATCCACATTGGTTATAGGTGTGTAGAGCATGGGTTACCTTATGGTGTTTTTGTGTAGGCTAAATATGGGTATAAATCTTCATATTTGTGCGCATGAAGTTGTTTGGATGGTCTACAATAGTATAAAATCAGTGAATTTTCGTGAAATTTTATATTGTTTGAAGGTCGTCTTTTTGCAGCGTGTTTTTGAGGCCCTAAACAATGGTTTTAGCTACTCAAATACCACCAGAACAGAGTGTACCAAGTTACATTATGTGTCTGCAGCTTAAATGAAAGAGCCTGAAGAGATATTTCTAATGGTGTAAACCATTCGTCAAACGGAGCTTTTATGAGAAAGTTACAAGACAAACAGTGGAGGGTAAATTTTAAGACCCAACTAACTTCGAAGGGCCATAACTTTCTGATCCGGAATCTGATTGAGGCACAGGAGCAGTCTATGGAAATCTATTGAACCTTAGAAAACATTCCTAGAGCTGAATTAAAATTTTGGGCATGTTAAAAAAGTTTAATATGGAAATGAAGGTACATGTAGCTTTCCAAACCAAAGAACAATAATTGGCCTAGAAATTCAACACACTATAACTAGCAGCCCAAAACCCAAAAAGAGGTGAAACTTTGATAGACTTTCCAAAATATGTATATGAAGAAACCCAATTGAACTCCTTCTAAAAATCCAATGGAGTAGGTGCAAAAATGCATAATTACATCACAGATTTGCACCAATTTGAAGAGTGAACAAAAACTCTTTCTGGGTTCTCGGCTGTTAGTTACAGTCTATTGAAGTTCTAGGCCAATTAGTGTTTTTGGTCTAGAATGCTACATGTACCTTCTATGCCATATTAAACATTTTTAACATGCCCATAATTTCAATTCAGCTCCAGGACTATTTTCTATGGTTAATATATTTCCATAGACTACTCATTTGCCACAATCTAATTCTAGATCAGAAAGTCATGGCCCTTCGAAGTTAGTTGGGTCTTAAAATTTACCCTCCATTGTTTCTCCTGTAACTTCCTCATAAAATCTTTGTTTGATGAATGGTTTACACCATTAGAAATCTCTCTTTGAGCTCTTTCATTTGAGCTACAGAGACAGAGTGTAACTTGGTACAATCAATACTTGAGATTTTTTAGTAGCTAAAAACGTTGTTTAGGTCCTCAAAAATGCACGGCAAAAAGATGACCTTCAAACAGTATAAAATGTCGCATAAATTCACTAGTTTTCCATTGTTTTAGACCATCCAAATGACTTCGTGTGCACAAATTTGAAAATGTACACCCATATTTAGCCTGCGCAGCAACACCATAAGGTAATGCATGTTCCACGCACCTATAGAAATGTGGATCACTTCTTTGTCGTGCCAATATCTGGTGTGCACTACTTTTGTGTCGCGCACCAATATCTATCGTGCACATTTTTTGTTCATGCACTAATAGTTGTTGTGCACAATTTTGGTGTCGCATGCTAATATTTCATGCACATTGCACTCTATGCGCCACACCATGCCAAAAATTAGTACACTCCCACCACGCACCAATACTTCGCACACACCATTAATTAAACTGTCGCGCGACAAGAATATTCAGCATGCATTCATTTCATAGCCACATTGCGCGTGCACCAACAAAATTCCTCTGCACTCTGTCAATAGTGTGCACACCATGTGCGCCAATATTATGCATGTGCCACCCAATCCACACCGCGCAGTGCTAAATTTAGTGTGCACATCCGTGCATTATTATTTTTCCTCGCTTCACTAGTTCTACTCTGAGCAACGCCAAATTTAAGTGTGCACACCCGAGCACCATTATTTTTCATGCATTACCAATCTACACCGCGCAGTGCCAAACTTTAATGGTGCACACCCGCGCACCATTATTTTTCGTGCATTCCAACTCATACTCCGCGGCACCAAATTTTAGCGCGCACATCCATGCACACTTATTTTCCACACAACACAAGATTTTCACTATGCATCACTCATTTTTAGTCCACACACATGCGCAGATTCATTTTTTGCGCATCAATTTCTCGTGAATTACGCTGCAGAAATTGGGATTTTTGCCAAACATTTTCCCAATTTTCACCATAGACATTCTGCAACTATGAATTTTTTTTAATTTCACCTCGATAACACCAATTCAACCTCTACAACAACAAATTTTTCCTGGTTAACATTCCTCGAACGAATTTTTCCCAAACTCAATTCACGAATTGAGAATTTTAATCAACTAATCTCGCTCCATCTATCATAGCTTCCCTGTAACTTCAAATTCAACCAATTCCAGGTCTGAATTTGCTAGAACAGATATTAAATTAAGAATATCTCACTACTTGGCCAAATTTCTCAATTTTCCCATGAATTTATCAACAGAAATCGGGGCTTTTTCCCAATTCAATGAACAATAATACCATATTTCAAGTTACAGAGCATCCATGGTAAAAATTAGAAGCAATTGCGTGGAATTGGGCAAAAGCCCAAATTTCTTTTGTTAAACTCATGAAAATTTTGATAAATTTGGCCAACTGGTGAGATATTCTTAATTTAATATCTATACTAGAAAATTCAGACTTGGAATGGGTCGAATTTGAAGTTGTAGGGAAACCATGAAAGATGGAGCGAGATTAACGGATTAAAATTCTCAATTCATGAATTGAGTTTGGGAAATATTTGTTTCGGGAATGTCAACCAGCAGGGATCTGTTGTTTCATAGTTTGAATTGGTGTTGTCGGAGTTAAATTGAACAAATTTCATAGTTGCAGAATGTCCAGGGTGAAAATTGGGAAAAGTTTGGCAAAAGCCCCAAATTTCTACAACATAATTCACAAGGAATTGATGCGCAGAAAAATGAAGGTGTGCAGTTGTGCAGACTAAAAATGCATGATGCACAGTAAAAATCTTGTGATTTGTGGCAAATAAGGGTGTGTGGTTGCGCGCGCTAAAATTTGGTGCTACAGAGTACAAATTGGGATACGCAGAAAAATATTGGTGAGTGGATGTGCGCACTTAAATTTGGCGTTACGCAGTGCAGAATGATAATGCACGAAAAAAATGGTGCGTGGGTGTGCACACTTAAATTTGGCATTGTGCGGAGCAGAACTAGTGAAGTGTGGAAAATATTAGTGTGCGGATGTGCGTACTAAATTTAGCATTGCACGGTGCAGAGAGGGTGGTGCATGCATAATATTGGTGTGCACAGTGTGCGCACGCATAATATTGGTGTGTGTTGTGTGTGCACACATAATATTGACGTGCGTGGTATGTGCAATGTTGGCAAAGCGCAGAGGAATTTTGTTGGTGCGTGCACAATGCTGGTATGCAATGCATGCATGTTGAATATTCTTTCCACGTGACGGTTTAATTAATGGTGTTCACGGAGTACTGGTGCACGGTGGGAGCATAACAAATTTTGGGATGGTGCAGTGCATAGAGTGCAATGCGCAAGGAATATTAGCATGTGACACAAAAATTGCGCGCAACAGGTATTAGTGCATGAACCAAAATTGTGCACGGTAGATTTTGGGGCACAACACAAAAGTAGTGTGCACCAGATATTGGCGCGACAAAGAAGTGATCCACATTGGTTATAGGTGGGCGGAGCATGCATTACCTTATGGTGTTGCTGCACAGGCTAAATATGGGTGTACATTTTCAAATTTGTGTGCACGAAGTTGTTTGGATGGTCTCCAACAGTGGAAAACTAGTGAATTTCTGCGACATTTTATATTGTTTGAAGATCATCTTTTTGCAGCGTGTTTTTGAGGCCCTAAACAACATTTGTAGCTACTCAAAAACACTGAGAACAAGAACAAATTTTACCAAGGCACACTTTTCAGATCAAATGAAAGATACAAGAGAGAGATTTCTAATGGTGTAAATCGTTCGTCAAATGAAGTTTTTATGAAGTTATAGGACAAGTAGTGAAGGGTAAATTTTAAGACCCAACTAACTTCGAAGGGCCATAACTTTCTGATGTAGAATCAGATTGAGCCACAGGAGCAGTTTATGGAAATATATTGAACCACAGAAAATAGTATTGGGGCTAAATTAAAATTTTGGGCATGTTAAAAATGTTTAAGATGGAACAAAAGGTACTTGTAGCATTTCATACCAAAAACATTAATTGGCCTAGAACTTTAGCAGGTTGTAATTAGCAGCCCATAACCCAAAAAGAGATGAAACTTGGACATAATGTCCAAAATATGTATATGCAGAAACCCAATTGAGATCCTACAAAGAGTCTAATGGATTAGGTGTAAAAATACATAATTACAACGCAGATTTGCACCAAGTTGAAGTGTGAACAGAATAATTAATGGACAATTTTCAAATAACCATAACTTTCTTCTCAAGACTCAAAATTGAGCATGGAAGTAGGCATTGGAAAGGTATTAGACAATAGAATATAACGATTCACCAAGAAAATTGATATGGGCAGTCATTTTTTTAGGAAATTGGAAGAAATAATTATGATGAATTATTGACCAAAAATTGTACATAACTTCATGAAACTGTTAAATTATTTATCCTAACATATTTTTGTTGGTTGCACATTTAGCAAAGTTAACAGTTGTTATATCAGATTAGGATCATCACAGAGTGTAGATGCATGGAAGATACACAAGGAGCATACATTCAGGAAGATCAAATCAGAGGGATGGATGTCCATATGGGCATTGAAGGAACAAACTCAAATGGACATGGAGAAGGAAAGGAAGAAAACATGAATATGCTAAAATCCAAATTTGTTCCAAATCCATTAAATAATCCTTTCTAAAATTTGATGTAAATTGTGGATCTCTGTCAAACACAATTTTATTGAGTATACCATGTAATCGAGCAATTTCTCTCATCTAAACATCAACAATGTTGGTTTCCTTGTGAGTGAGCTTTACTGGAATAAAATGGGCAGCTTTAGTAAGATTATCTGCCACTACCATAATATAATCATGTTGTTTGTTTATTCTGAGAAGTTTGGTGATGAAATCCATTGTTACAACTTCCCATTTCCACTCAGGAATGGGTAATGGCTATAGAAAACTAGCTGGGTGTCTATGCTCAGCCTTGACCTTTTGACACTCCAAACATTTGGCAACAAAATCAACAACTTATTTCTTAATGTTTGGCCAATAATATTGGCTCTTGATAGCTGCAATAGTTTTATGATAACCTGAGTGCCCAGCATAAGGTACATTATGCATTTCTCTCAATATCATATTTTTCAATTACTGGGAATTTGGTACATGAATTTTGTCCCTGTATATGAGAATTTCATCATTTTCTAACTTATAGTCTTTAATTTTCTGCTGCAAAATACCTTGTTGTAATTTTGCCACTAATTCCTTGTATTGCAAATCTGATTTTTCATCCTCCAAGATTATGTATTTCAAATCTGATTTGTACATGCTAATGGTTGTAACATGCAACTCATGCACTCTTCTGTTGAGTGCATCAGCCACCTTGTTCTATTTCCCTTTGATATGCTTTATATCAAAATCATATTCACTAAGAAATTCTAACCACCTGCTTTGCCTAGCATTTATAGTTGGTTGTCCAAATAAATATTTCATACCATTATGGTTTGTCTTCGGCTTGAACCTTTTCCCGATGAGGTAGTGACTCCACTTCCTCAAGGCATGCACTATGGTTTCCAACACCAAATCATGAGTGGCATAGTGCATTTCATGCTCCTTCAACTTCCTTGATTCATAACATACAACAAACCCATTTTGACTAAGAACTCCACCAAGTCCTTCTTTGCATGCATCTGTGTATACAATGAAGTCTTCATTTGGATCTACAATCCTTAGTATTGGAGCACTTGTTAATAATTGCTTCAAGTGTTGGAAACTCTTTTCATAATCCAATGTCCATTGAAACTTCACACCCTTCTTTTGCAAGGAAGTGATTGGGTGTGCAATATTTGAGAATCCTTCAATAAATCTTCTATAGTAGCCTGCAAGGCCCATGAATGATCTTACCTCTGTCAAATTCTTTGGCACTGACCATCCTCTAATAGCGTATATATTCTCAGGATCTACTGTTATCCATTCCTCTGAAATGATATGTCCCAAATAATAAATTTGCTTATGATAAAATGAGCACTTTCTCAATTTGGCATACAACTTATTCTCCCTTAATACTTGTAATATCATCCTCAAGTCTTGTTCAAGCTCTTCCTCCAACTTATAATATATAAGAATGTCATCTAAAAAGACAATGAAAAACTTATCAAGTATTCTCTGAAAATACCATTCATTAAACACATGAAGACAGTTGGTGCATTTGATAACCCAAATGGCACCATTGTGAACTCATAATGACCATACCTTATTCTGAAAGTAGTCTTGTTGATGTCTTCTTCTTTAATTCTTACCTGATGATAACCCAACCTGAGATCAATCTTGGAGAATATTTTTTCATCTTTCAATTGATCAAAGAGGTCATCGATCCTTGAAAAAGGATACTTATTCTTCACAGTTACCTTATTTAATTGCCTAAATTAAATGTAAAGTCTCAATGTTCCATCCTTTTTCTTCACAGATAAAACTTGGGCACCCCAAGGTGACACACTTGGGCATATATGCCCCTTCTTCAGGATCTCTTCAATTTGCATTTGCAACTCCTTCGGTTATGGTGTACTCATCCTGTAGGGAGTCTTGGATACTGAAACTTCTCCATGCATCAGATTTATGGAGAAATCAATGTCTCTTTTAGGGGGTAATCATGGTATTTCTTTGAACACATCTTCAAATTCTTTTAGTAATACATAATATTCAATATTTGACACCCTATCTTTAGGTGTTTCTTCCATATGAGTTGCAAATATTTGACATCTTTTTCTATAATATTTCTTCAGCTGCAATGCTGAAATTTCTCTGAGAATTACTTCCCTGGGAATTCCATGTATTGTCCTTAGTTTCCCTTCCTCATCCAAGCAAGTAAATGTCTTGTTATGACAATCTAGGATAGCATGATGTTGGTCCATACAATCCATCCCAATTAGACAGTCATAGGAAACTAAAGGCAAGATGTTCAAATATACCCTAGTGTTCAGTCCATTCATGTCCATAGGACATGACTTAACCATCTCATTAACTTTTCTTTTGGCTCTGGTAGCCAGCTGCACCAACCAAGATTTTTCATGCTTGCTTCTTGTAAAATGAAAACTTTCCACCATCTTAGGATCTATATAACTATGACTAGCTCCTGAATCAATTAAAATAGCAATGGTTTGGTTGTTGATCATACCTTCCACTTCAATCATATGTGATTGATACTCTGCTTTCCTATTGTCCAGGGCTACATAGATCCTTGGTACACTTCCTCTCATGTCCTCCATTGTTTCATCTTGTTGTACATTGTGAATAGTCCTCGCTTCTTCACCTCTGTGAGGACAATATCTATACATATGATCTTCTTTACAACCCCAACATTGAATAGGTGGTTGCCTTGGCCTTTGCCCCCATGTCTCAATAATTATGGGTTCTCTAAAAATTGTTTGTCCCTGAGGACTATTTCTGAATAATGGTGGCTTAGTCCCATTCTTCCTCTGATCCATCTTGAATTTCTTCTTGTTTTCCCAAGATTTTTGGAAAGTTGGCCTTGTTTTTGTTGATCATATAAGCATTTAGCTCGCCTTATGGTCTCCTCCAATGTTTTGGGATCATCATATTGTATTTTTTCATTGATGAATGATGAAAATCCACTCAAATACTTTTGAATCTTAATAGTCTCATCCTTAATGAAAAAACATACTCCAGCAGTTCCAAAAACCTTCTTTAACATTCATCTATGGTCATACTCCAAAGTTTGAGTTCAAAGAAATCTTTCACTTTATTTTCATAGTATCTCTTAATCACCTACACAATACTTCTTTTCAAAATACTTATTGAATTCCCTCCAAGTAACATTTTTCTCTTTAATGTGTTGCACCTACACAAGTTGATCCCGCCACATGGATGTCTTTCCCTTGAGTTGATAGATGGAAATTATTCCTTCAACATGTGAAGAGTAATTATGAAATTGAAAATATTCTATCATGCCTAGAATCCATGTCTCTACATGTTCATCCTTCTTGTGCTCACCATCAAATGTAAGAGGTTTGATTTTGTTCATTTCTCCTCGTATCTCATCCACCCCAGATCTCTTATGCTTCCTGACAGGGGATGTACTTGATTTCTTGTGTTCTCTCTTATTGGAATGCCTTGGGGAGTGATGGTGATGTCTTCTAACACTTCTTGTTCTTCTTTTCTCATCAGGAGACCTGTTACTTCCTTATTTGCTTGAGCCACTCTCCTTATCCAATTTCTTTTCTATTATGTTCAAGCTCTGCATTAACTTCATGTTGAATTCCTCTTGCTTCTCCTTATATTTCATAAGCCTTTCATTATCATCCTTGTGACTTTGGACATCCTTTTGCAAATTTTAAATGGTCTCTACCATATTCATGTTTTCTTCCTTTCCTTCTCCATGTCGATTTGAGTTTGTTCCTTCAATGCCCATATGGACATCCATCCCTCTGATGTCATCTTCCTAACTATATGATCCATGTGTATATTCCATCCCTCTGCACTCTATGATGATCCTGATTTGATCTAACAGTTGTTAACTCTGCAAACTATGCAGCCAACAAATTTTTTTAGGCTAAATAATTTAATAGATTCATGAAATTATGTACAATTTTGGTTCAATAATGCATCAGAATTATTTATTCTAATTTTCTAAAAACTGACTGACCAAATCAATTTTCTTAGTGAATATTTATTTTCTACTGTCCAAGACCTTTCCAAAGCCTGCTTCCATGCTCAATTCTGAGTCTTGAGCAGAAAGTTATGGTTATTTGAAAATTGCCTAGTAATTATTTTGTTCACACTTCAACTTGGTGCAAATTTGCGTTGTAATTATGCATTTTTGCACCTAGTCCATTAGATTTTTTGTAGGATCTCAATTGGGTTTCTTCATATACATATGTTGGACAGTTTGTCCAAGTTTCACCTCTTTCTAGGTTCTGGGATGCTAGTTACAGCCTGTTGAAGTTCTAGGCCAATTAGTGTTTTTGGTCTGGAATGCTACAAGTACCTTATGTGCCATCTTAAACATTTTTAACATGCCCAGAATTTTAATTCAGCTTCAGGAATGTGTTATATAGTTCAATATATTTCCATATACTTCTCTTGTGCCTCAATCTAATTATGGAGCAGAAAGTTATGGCCCTTCGAAGTTAGTTGGGTCTTAAAATTTACCCTCCATTGTTTGTCCTATAACTTCCTCATAAAATCTATGTTTGATGAACGGTTTACACCATTAGAAATATCTCTTTGGGCTCTCTCAATGGTACACTCTATCATCATGGTTTTTGAGTAGCTAAGAACGTTGTTTAGGGCCTCAAAAACACACTGCAAAAAGATGACCTTCAAACAGTATAAAAAGTCGTAGAAAATTCACTGGTTTTCCACTGTTGTAGACCATCCAAACGACTTCGTGCTCAAAAATTTGAAAATGTACACCCATATTTAGCATGCATAGCAACACCATAAGATAGTGCATGCTTTTCGCACCTATAACCAATGTGGATCACTTGTTTGTCGTGCCAATATCTGGTGCGTACTACTTTTGTGTTGCGCACCAATATCTATCGCGCACAATTTTGGTTCATGCCCTAATACCTGTTGCGTGAAATTTTTGTGTCACATGCTAATATTCCATGCGCATTGCACTCTATGGGTTGCACCATTCCAAATTTTAGTACACTCCCACCATGCATCAATACTCCACGCGCATCATTAATTAAACTCATTATTTCTAGGGTGTTATGGAATAATTCCCATGTCGACAGGTGAATTCTCCCTTGGATTCTAGACCCCTAATACCAAGACATAAACATACAAGTGGACACTAACATCCCTTTGAATTAAATTACCTAATCAGAAATAGAAAGAGAAGGAAGAAAGTGTGATGCACCTTATTTCATGGTTCGTCCTCACTGCCTCCAATCTAAGCTTGATCTTCAAACTCTTCAGCACCACTTGACACTTGCAATGCAATGGATAGTAAAAATAAAAATAACTCCTACTCTACTTTACAAGATTAGACTAATCAAATCCATCTATCAATATTGACAATCATATGCAACAATACACAATCTTTAAGGGAATAGGCCATGTAATATTGATGAGAAATTTAAAGAGATACTTACAATCATGGATGGTGTTGCAGCAGCTTCCCCAAGTCCTCTTCGTCCAGCCATTGCACGATGCTCCCAAGATCATAAGTTTGATATTCAAAATATTCCTCCTTTATCCATGGAAATTCCTCATTATATAGGATTTGGAGACTTAACCACCATGGAGAAGATCACTTGTAAAATCCACTAAAAAGGGATCTCCAAGGATTTTAAGGAGAAAATATATCTTCAAGGATTTTAGGGAGAAAATATCTCTCAAGGATTTTAAGAAGGAAATATCTCTCAAGATCCACCAAATTAGAATTTTGGTTTGAGAAAATATCTCAACCATCCATGAGCTTCTCTACCTCTCCTTAAAAATAGGAAACTAAATGTGAGGTGGATTCTCACACTAAATTAATTTCCTTTTTTATGAATATTAATAATTAATTCATGTGCACATAGTATTTTGACCTTCATACAATATATTTCTCCTCCACATTGACTAAGAATTGTGACAAAATTTCTTTCATGGTGTCAATGTATGTGACACTTTCATGACACTTGTGACACTTAGGGAGAGGTACTTAAGTGTGGAATTTTGGTGTGTAACAGAGTGCCCCCTAAAGTCTGAGGTCAGAAGAGAAATTGATGGACGAAACACTTTACAATTCTTCAATGCAAGGGCGTGGAGTTGGAGAACCTAGAAGAAGATGCAAATAACCATCAAACAATATTAATATATGTTCCATTCTCAATCAGTCATACAATTCTTGAAATACGAGATGACTCAAAGAAGGACCGTCGACCAATACACTGCAAATCCATGAAAAATATTGAATAAGGATATGGCCACCAAAGATACAATGTGCATCCATACCTCCATGACATGAACTAATCGTGGCCATGAAAAATACACAATGGAGCTATGAGATGATAAAACATATCCACGAACCAATACAATGTGGATCTATGTCACAGTATATATATCAGCATGCTCAAGTGATCTCCTTCACATCTTGGGCAAAGAATATAATAGAGTGAACGCTCAACCCAGGGTCTTTGTCCCAATCCCGATGTGGTACGAATCTAGCCATGTGAATAGATTGTTTGATGTTGAACATGGTAGAAACCACTTGATTACCGGTCATTGATGTATACCATTAACAAGTGAGATGGAAATCACCAATGATGGCAATGACTCCCAAGGTACCCTAGTACATTCCAGCAAATGTGAATAAATGAGTTGAGGTCAAACATTTGTGAAATCATCCAATCAGAGGTCAATGATGTAAACCCACTGTCGGAAGCAAGGAGGCCTACCATTGAGGCATGAAGTTCCCAAGGTATTGACTGGTTTGTAAGTCTAATTCTTGGATGATGTGTTGAAGTTGACAGGAAAAGACTCGTCGAAGGAGGGCCTTGATGTATACCCCATCATCAATGCAAAACTGACATAGGAAAGTGATGTAAGCTGGTGAATCAAATGAGTATGGAATGACACAAAAAATGGAAACTAGAAATACTGTAGATGGATGGTTTGAAGTTAAATTTCCCTTGAACATGATGAGGCATGACAACTGACTTGGAAACATTGACTTGATGAGTACCAAGAATGTAATGTGACGACAATAAGAGCACTCTTCGATTGGAAGAAAAAGTATGGTGACACATGGAATAGGTATGACTCATAGACAAGCGAATTACCCAACTGTAAGACGAGATGCAAACAGGTGCCATGGTCAAGGGAGAAAATAGTTGCTATAAAGGATTCCCAAAAACCTCGACCCACTTCCTTTATTTTTTTTCCCCACCCAGATAAATGAGTACCTCTTTTTAATTTAACTAGCTAGAGGAGGATAACACATGCTCAATATAACTCACCTTCGGTAATTTTCTCTTCCTTTATTTAACAAACTGGAAGAAGTAAGGGTCCGTTCCCATACGGGTCCTTCAATGTGTAGTTTAGTGAGTTCAGAGAAGGAAAACTTGGTGGTTTTTCATGTTCAGAGAGTCTGAAAAGAACTTAAAAGTGACTTCAGGGTTGTCTTTTTTCGTGATTTTTAATCTCTGAGGTCCGAAAAAGCATAAAATGATATGACAGAGAACTCTTCTAATCATGCTTTATTAGAGTGTTCATTTTTCGTAATTAGTCTCATGAGGCCGAAAAAGAGATAAACTACCACTCGAAAGACGCCCTTTCAAACATTTTAACGAGTGTGAAGGGAAGAAAGATCACTCGACAATCTTTTCATGTTTAGAGATTCTGAAAAGAGATTAAAGGAGACTCCAGGGGGTTCCTTTTTTGTATAACCTTTACGAGTCCAAAAAAGTGAAAAAAGTATACGAGGTCACTTTCTCACATATTTACAAGAATGAGAAAGAACAAAGACTAAGCTCGGTAACTTATTCTCATGTATTTGAGAGCACAAAAAAGAACAAAGACTAAGCTTATTCTATAAAAAGACTACTACGTTACGATGGGAATGACCTTTGAATGAGAATCACTCATAGAAGTGTGTCTCTCTAGAGGTAGTTTTCCCCCAGCTTATTTGGCAGAAGTTAGCGGTTTTTCTCCATCATGATGTACAATGGATGGAGACCTACCCCCCAAGCGTCGTTTCCTCCAACGACTCTTCTTCTTTCCTCGTTTATGTTTCTGGTTACTAATGGAAACCTTTTCACTATGCAGAGGAAAAGAAGGTCCAAGTACTCGATCCAAAGTGAGAATCGATTGTAATGGAGGGGGGTCTATTTCATTTTTTAACGAGCTTGACAAAGACAATGAACTATGCTCATCGAGACCAAGAACTACCAAATAATGAGATGAATCTAAGGATTGTCGCACCTGAGTTGAAATCATATTTAAGGTGGAAACATGCGCAGTGGGAGGAGCGGAAATTTAAGGAAAAAGCCCCATGAGCGAGGAATCCTAGAGAATACCTACACCTACACTCTTAAAATTATTTTTTCCTAGAAAAGGGACATGATTTTTTGTGACATTGTTGATATTTAGAGTTGTATACTCAATTTGGTCAACAGTGATAATATTTCCTTGATCCAGGTGGATATCGGTGGCCACCCACCTTTTCCAACTGGCTCAAAACAGTTTTCTGACAATTTTGGCAATTTACTATTTTTAGTAGTTTTTAACTTCCGAGACTATTTTGAAGGCCTAAATGAAGCTTTTTCGATATCGAGCTTCTCAATGATAATAAAAGTAATGATTGATCCCCAAAACTGAAACTCCTAGATGATACCTTTCCAACGGGATATCATACGCCTAAAACAGAGATCGTATGCAAAAGTTGCGACCCCGGGAAGTTGATGTACTAACTTACCCAAACAGGGCCCACATGAGTTTTGGCGCTTCATCTCCTAGGGTTAGGTTTTTGGATGTATATGGTTTTTGGAATTCTTGTTTATTGTAAAAATTACTTCAGAGCCTCATTGTAATCATCTTCTTGCGAATGCGATTAGCCGTCACATCTCTTCTCAGAGATAAGTTGCCACCATTCTAGCGAGTCTTTCACTTTGTATTTTTACAGTCTCTGTACATTTATTTCATTAATATAAATTATGTATTAATGTATATCTGTGTTTATGGTTGCATATCTGATACATTTCTGTTATATTATTGGATATCCGCGATATCTCTGTGCATTTCTTTATTATATCTCCGCTCTCATTTCGTGCCGAAAATAATCTGGATCAGTGGTATCAGAGCAGGCTACTCTTGATTGTTTTTTAGTGCATGTCCCCGACGAGGTCCGAGTATATAAAGTTGGGTCTTGAGCTTGTCTCTATTGAAGACAATCTCTCTCGCACGCCCAAGAAACCCTCCATGGCGGAAGAAAAGAAAAACAACAGAGCAAACGATCCTATAAGTTTGTTGCTTAAGCAAGCTCTCATGTGACAAAGGGACGAAATGATGGATAATTTTTCCCACATCCTTCAATGCCTCTTGATAGCATCAGGTGCATCTTCATCAAGCGGCCACTTTGGAGGCACCTCGCCTTTTAAGGTACAGGTCAATTTTGATATTCCTATATTTGAAGGTTAGATAGATGTGGATGCCCTAGATAAATGGTTAAATCTGTTAGAAGGTTATTTCTCTATTCAAAAATTTTTTGACAGAGAAAAGATCATATTCGTGCTCCTTAAAGCTCTCCCCCATGTCAAACATTGGTGGGAAACTTACTGGGAGAAAATTTCCACAGAGGAGTCTAGAATATATGGGGTCGAGCCCACTTTGGATTTTTTTGTCGATGCGGTAAAGGAACAATATTACCATGTTGGCAACCAAGAGGACCAGTACATGAGATGGACCACACTACGGCAAGAGAGGGGCCAAGCAGTTCCAGAGTTCACCAATACCTTCTATACCTTGCGTACCAAGATGGGTATCAAAGACTCTGAATGACATTTGATTCTAAAATATCGTGGGGCTCTATACAGATACATCCAAACTGAAATGGATTTTTTGGACATCTCATCACTCGGTGCTTCTTATCGATATGTTGTTAAAATCGAGCAGAAATTTAAGCACCAGAACAAATGGGAGTTTGAGTCTGCAAATCCACAACAACCAAACAAAGATGGCTCTAACAAACAGTCTCCTGAAAACCATTCCAAGCCACAGGAAAAGAAGGGTCACGGGAAGACAAACAAGGACACTGGAAAATGGTTTGATTTCCACAAAAGCCACTGGCAAAACACCAATGAATGTCACTCAAAATAGTCATTGGTGATCGAGATCAAAGACAAGGAGTTGAACCCTAATTCAGAATTTGATTCTGAGAATACTGGTAAAAGACAGATCATCGACGCAGACCCCACTGCTATTGTCGCGACCGCAGCAATTCAACCAGAAGAACCAACAGATCCAGAAGAGGGGGAGTGCCTTTTTCATTCACAGAAGTGGGTGAAGGGGACCCCGCTGCATTTTATTGTTGATAGCATAAGCCAGAAGAACCTCATCTCAACAGAGGTCGTCAAACAGTTGGGATTGTCAACAACACCACACCCGCAACAATACAACATCGGGTGGCTTCACCAAGGACGAGATCTTCGTGTCAGCGAACAGTGTTGATTGTCATACGACATCCAACCCTTCAAGGATGAGGTATTATGTGATGTTACCCCACTGGATGTATGTGATGTTCTCTTGGGCCAGCCATATATGTGGAGACGCCATGTTGTTTATGAGTCTCGACCCCGCAGTGTCATTGTTTCTCTAGGGGGTCATCTCTACAAAATACTAGAGGTAGTTTCAACTATTGTTCCACCTAAACAGTTGTTGGGCTCTAAAGATGTCCTTAAAACAACCTATATGCATCAACCAAAGGTAGGCGCTGGCACAAGCGTTTTACTTGTCGCCTATGTAGGTTCTTACCTTCTGTTTTCAATACCCAACCTCTAGAGATGCAACACCTGTAAAGGAACAAAAATCGTAAAGGGAACGACAGTTGTTCTATTCAAAGGAACAACACGACTTGCAAAAAGAATAGGAATCGTTACATTGGGCCGAACTAATGTTGAATTAATTGCATTGTAGTATTTGCCCAACTTATCTAATTTGTCAACCCGGGGGTCGTAAACTGACGAAGCACACGCAAAGTATATGCAAGATTGAAGTGATACTAATCTAATCTAATGTTTAAGCTATGACTGAAATAGAATCATTAATCTAACACATGACTGGAATTGAATCATTAATCTAGTTGCGTAAATGAAATTACTCTAAGAATGGGAAATTGCGTAAAGGAAATTAATCTAGAAATGGAGAACTACATGAACGAAGGGCAGATACAACAAGTGAAGAGTTAAATGGCACAACAACACATGATATCTCTCACCAATGAAGCAATCTTACATTCAATAATCAAATCAATCTTCATAAAAGAATAATGAAAGCATGAAAACCAAAACCATGAATCAAAGCTAAGAATCCTTTTCTCTTTCGAATCCTAATGACTACTCTGATTCTAATTACATAATCTAACTCCTCTTCTACTTGAATAATCTAATTGCTCCTAATTGAATTCTCATGAAGAGAGCACTCTCTTTTATACATGAGAGCCTTGAAGATAAGATAACCATCTCATTATTACAGATCCACTATTCTCTCAACCTATTTTCCATTATTACAAAATATAATCCCTTTAAATCCTCACACATATCTCTCATATATCT